>MEHQ01002219.1:160137-446563 GCA_008828725.1 Saccharina japonica | reverse complement strand
CTCCCCTCCCGCCCCCCCCCAATGAACTCTGCATACGCATACATCTTGCCGACTCTAGAGCCTCGAGGGAGTACTAGTATTTGCCCCGTCGCTTCACGCACCTCTCTGCTGGCCACCGCAGCGGCCAGAAGAAGCACTACGGCGGCCACCCAGAAATCAACGCACGACGTCCAGAACGCTTGGGGCGGGAGGCCGAACCACGAAGCAGCGTCAAGAGCAGAAAACCCATATCCTGGGAGGCGGAAAAGGCGAAGAGGGGGGGTACTCATGTCGTGCATGGCCGCAGTCGTATGACCATAGACCCTCGCATCCCTACAATGCCGGGACGGAGTACGTTGGGTTTTCACCAACCTGGAAGACATTGCTGGGTTCAGAGGGGGGGGGGGGGGGGGGCTATCGCAACACCTATATAGCCGTTGAAAAACATCCGTTGACCACCTACTGAACTTCGAAGTATATAGCCGCTGATATAATTACGTTGACCATGCATCGCCGGATGCACGGCACGGAAAATGTTGGTGGCGGTAAAACCGAGGGGGCGGAGGGGGGGGGGGAGAGAACTATAGGGCTTGGCACGTCGACGCCATCGGCGCTTTTGCTTTTTACTAATAAACACATTAATATATATATATATACCTCGTATGTCTCGTCTGCTTGCACGTTTAGATGCTGTACGCGAATCGTTGGATCGGCGGATCCATCTAACGTGCTGCGCGGGGGCACGTTTCTCTTTACAAGGAGCGCGTCCGCAAAATAGGCAAGGGCAGGGAGGGAGATATCGACCCGACTCGAGTTCTCCGCACAACAAGAGCGAGTCGCGAATCGGCTAGGGGCAAGCTCTGGTCCTCGCATGCGGGCGGAGCTTTGAAAAAACAAAAAAAACGTTCCTCGAGGGCAATGGATATAAAAAGGCTCAAAGGTAGAATCTCCCCCCCCCCTCTTCCGCTAACGCCAACCATTGGTCGCGCCTGAAATGCTTCCCCGCCCACCCACCTGCTGCACGAAAGCAAGCAAGCCATGCCAAGTAAACCAAGCAAGCAAAGACAAGCGAGCCAAGCAAGCCAAGCGAGCCAATCAAACCAAGCGAGCTAAGCAAACCAAGCAAGCAAACCAAGCAAGCAAAGCCAAGCAAGCAAAGCGAAGCAAAGCCAAGCAAAGCCAAGCAAGCAAAGCCAAGCAAAGCCAAGCGAGCCAAGAAAGTCAAGCAAGCCGAACAAGGAAGCAAAAAAAAACACACTGTTAGGCAGTGTTCGCTCTAAGTGGGGGGGGGGGGGGGGGGCCACAATGGGGGTCCATCCAGCCACGCGCGCGCAGCACAGCAGTACTACTAAGCTCTCACCGAGCAAAGTGCCCGTCCCGTAGCTGACGAGAATTACGGTGTTCGCCTCCGGCTGACGGTACGGGTGCATACAGGAGGGTAGGGGGAGGGCGGGGGGGGGGGGGGGGGGGGGGGGGGGGGAACGTCACCGTCAGACACATTGTTTTTTCACGGAACGTGACGCAAACATAATCGAAAGGCTGTACATATCAGAGTGTGCAAGCAAAGGAGCAAAAGCTGAGCTGCGTACCCCGGTCGCGTCCCTTCAGAGGTGAGGGCGGTGGGCACGCGGTGCACGTTATGCACACGAGACGCAGCACTCGCGTGTTGCTTGCGTACGGCGCGGCGTTGTGACGTGTCGTACTGCGGGAAGCACCACGCCTCCCCACGCCACGCTCCAACCGTTCTACAAAAAAACAAGCAAACAACAAAAAACAAATACAAACAAAAACAAAATGAAAAAAGAAACAACCCGAAACAAACCGAAACCAAACCAAACAAATGTAATCCAAACGAACCAAAGCAGACCAAAACAAACCAACCCCAACACGAACCAACACCGATCCAGAGCAACACAATGCAAAAATGAACCAAGATAAACCAAAAAACAAAAACTCAAAAACTCAACAACCAAAAACCAAAAACGCAAAAAAACACAATCACCAAAACCCAACCCTCCCCCCCCAAAATAATACAGAAAAAGAGAGAGAGAGAGAGAAAGAGAGAGAGAGCTCGACTCGACAGGACAGCGATAACACTCCAAAACCGTGCCCCCTGCACCTGTTGCCGAGGCGGAGCGTAGTCAGCCACCACCGCCCGGATGGCTACAAGGGAGGCGTTCATGGCAAGGTCGAGCGACCACAGAGCCACGACAGCCAGCCCGGTCCCTGTCCCCTCCCTGCGCGTTCGGCGCACGGCATGGCAGCCGCCAACAGACGGGGGAAAGTGCGGGTCGATGTTCATCGAAAAAAGGAGGTGGGACCAGGGTTGAAGGGGGCGACGATAAAAGGCGGGGGGCGTGCTCCGGCGAAGGGGGTGCACTTGATTTTCATGCATGGCCGTAGTCGTATGACCATAGACCCTCGCAACCCTACAATGCCGGGACGGAGCACGTTGGGTTTTCACCAACAGGCGGTGCGGAGGCGGGGGGGTAACTCATTTGTTGCTAGGCCTTAGTCGATTTTGACCAATTGACACGCATATTTCAAGACGGGGGGGGGGGGGGGGGGGGTACTCGATATATGTATGGGCCCGTAGTCGTATGTAACAGACTCTCGCCATCCCTTACATTCGAGGACGCGTCTCTCCGCGCAGGGCGCCCGGAAACGCCGCCGCCCGGCATGTCGATGTTTTTACGACCAGGGAACATTTGCTTGCACAGACGCCGCAAGGGCTTGTGAGGTGTTCGGTGAGTCACATGAAGGTTAGTTGCATTTACTAAGATCCGCCTTGTGAGGCGGACTTGCATATGGATGACAGATTCAATGAGGTAATTTTGGTGGGGTCATAGGACGAGCAGCGCCATCTATCGTCGTCAGTCTACTAGTTGCTACTACGCGGTGGTAAGTACCGCGAAGGCATATCTGGAGTTAAGTAGGGTGCTGTTGGTTGTTTCAAGCAAATTTGGGCCCTACTGCGGTACTACTAAAGTGTTAAAGTTACTACCTCAACATTGCTGCTACTAGAACCACTTTTACACTACAACGGCTGCTGCTACAACTTATACTTCAAGAGTACTTGAAACATACCATGGCTACTATATCATACGTACAGCTACTAAATAGTCTGCTGGCTACCATCAATTCTGCCGAGCTGGTATGCTCTGCTTTCTACTACTAAACTGAACACACTAAACTGCTACGTAGGATTTACAAACTTGAAACAACTAATTCAAAACACGAAAAAGTTTCCCTCCCCCCCCCCCCTTACAACCTCGCCCGTCGTATTTTGCAACGCCAGCGCTATACAGGCACCATCGATCGACCCCCCCCCCCCGCAGATGCACGTCGCCACCGCACCTGCCGGAAACCGGCGCACCGACACGCCTCCACACGGCCCCCGCGGCCGGCAGCAGCGCAAGGGACGCCGCCATCACTACCGCGCCCCCCGCAAAAAAGAAGCTGCGCTGGCCTTGCCCGTCTCGGTGGTCCGAAATCACGCCGATGACGGGCTGGGGTGCGGTACGGTGTCATCACCATCATCGTCGTCGTCGTCGTCGTCATCGTCGCGGCAACCCCGAAGCAACGAAGTCAGGGGAGTAGGGACGTTGACGACAGAGCGAGCAGGGCGGTGCGCGGGGGGAGAGGGCGGGTGCATGCGATCAGCGCGAGAGAATGGGCAGGAACTTTATTAGACGGGTCAAGCGGATGGAGCCACGAGCTCGAGGACCTTGCCATGTAGAGGGGCGGACAGGTGAGTCGCTGCGATTAGTCCTAGGACATCATGGCAGGCGAGTACGCGCGGGGGCGGGGGCGGGGGCGGGGGAAGGGGGATATACTTCGGTCATGCTGCACCGGTAGAAATATCAGCACACGAACATACGCCCGCTACACACACCGCGTTGCGGCGTCAAGCATGACGAGGGCGCACGTCGCTCCCACAGCGGCACCCCCGCTTTCGATGCAGCATCCGACAAGGGGAGCAAGCAGGCAAGCAAACAGGTGAGGGCGAACGCAGGCACACACACGAACCAAGCAGCAGTCGCGTGGCGAAACGCACCACCACAGCATCTACGGTGTTTGCTGCTACATCAACAATAAAGACACAACATAGATGCACTAAATAATCGCGTTTACTGTGCCGTGCTGTGCCATGCCTAACCATACAGCGCCCTGCCAGGCGAGACCGGGGCGGCGGGCGACGCGCACTTCGCAAGCACGCGCCACATCGAGCGACAATGACCACACCCACAAACTGTCCTAGGGCGAACCTGCACCACGAGCCCCGAGAGCGGTCCGGCGAGCCAAACGAACCCCAGGTCCGCGGTGTCGACACCGTAAACATCTCGGAACAGGGGCGTCGTAAGAACCGTCTGCGGTGGAGAGACGAGGGGAGGGGGTGGGGAGGAGAAAGAGGGGGGGTGGGGAGGGGGCGGGCACAGCGCAGCGGGGGCGGGGATTGTCGGGCTATGAAACCGGTCGTTTTTCCACAGTCGGTCTTACAATCGGTTGGTCGGCCGGTCGACCATTCGGTTGGCCAATCAGTCAGTCAGCCGGTCGGCGAGACAGTCAGTCAGCCAATCCGTCAGTAGGTATTTCGGTAAATCAGCCGATCCGTCGGTAGGTCATTTAGTGGACCAGTCGGCCAGACATTCGGTCGATACTTTAAGATAGCCAATCAGTCGGTCAGTCATTCCGTCGGTCGGCCATTCGGTTGGCTATTCGGTAGGTCAGATAGTCGGTCGGTGAGAAAGTCGGTCAGCCGACCCATCGGTAAATCGTGCGGTCGACCAGCCGATCTGTCATTCCGTCGATATTTCAGTTAGTCAGTCAGCCGGTCCGTCGGTTGGTTATGCGTTCGACCAGTCGATTCGTCGGTTAGTCAGTCGGTTGACCAATCGGTCAGTTGGTCGGTCGGTTGGTCGGTCGGTCGATTGGTTGATCAGTCGGTCGGTCAGTTTTCGGGTGGGCCGGCTGGCTCGCCATCGTTTCGTCTCAAAAGCGCCAAAAGAAGGTTGGTTGGTGGTTGGTGGGGTGTCGGTGGTGTCTTTCGTCCTCTTGATCTCTTTTCCGCTCTCTGTCTCTCAAAGGTTCCTCGAATGCCGTAGCCAAGCTGAAGCCTTTTGAGACTCGCGCGTCGCACGCTGCACACATGCTCAACAGACAAAAAAAACTCGACGACGACGACGACGACGAGGAGGAGGAGGAGTAACTGCCGACGCACCTTCATGGCCCAGCCGAACATGAGCCCCAGCATGCCGCACGCGATTCGAAGCAGCTGGCCCCTTGTCAGATCCGGCCGCGCGACTCCGACCACCTGTCCGTCGCCCTTTCCCTCCTGCGTGGGCCACGGACAACGAACGAGGTGGAAACACCAGAAAAGACAGGGAGCACGTTTGAATCAAATTCCCAACGAAAAATGCGCCAAATTTCGGCCCCGACAACCGCCTACAGTAGTACTCTGGTACGTATATTGAAAAAATAAAAATAAAACCACAGCTGTGAGATCGAGGATTTTATCGAAACTCATCTTTGCAAGCTGAGTGGGATACTTCGATCGCGCGAACTTCGGGTTTTGAGGGGAACGAAATATGACCTGGTATGTATATATAGCACGGTGAGACGGGTCGGAGTAGGGTTCACGGTGAGGGTTAGTTAGGGTTGGGGTTATAGGCCTAGAGGTAGGGTTCGGGTTCGGGTTGGGCCTTGTTGGTCACAGCACAGGCAGTAGCCAATCAAAACAAATACTACGGGAGCGCTTTCTTGCACACTTCCGTGTCAACCATAGTTTTCGGCGAAATGATAAACCCTGTGGACTCTCGTATTCGTACCGACTGGCTTTGACGATATCGGTATGAACTACTTCTACTGTCTACGAGTACTAACTGTATATATACCTGGTATATATACCAGGTATATGTATAGTTATGTTTGTGAAATTTTCGCACTTTTCGCAACTTTTCTCTTCGTACGAGCACTTTTCGGCAAAACGCTAAGTACCCCGACACAGCAAGCCCGGCCGGACACATTGGTCGAGGTTTGGGCTCGATCCGAGCTCTGTGGCTCGCGTGGCGGGCGCTCGAAGTTTTTTTTCCCGCGGGAGTGGATAAGCCGATTTCCCGGGTTTCGCTGCGTGAGGCCCTGTTTATGTTCAGTCGTGCGTTTTTTGTGCGTTTCTTGCCGAGAGCACGGGGAGCACACACGAACAACAGCAGCACCACAGAGAGCGTGTTACAAACAGTACAACCTCAATGTTACAAACCTGCTGCCCAGCAGCAGCAGCAGCAGCAGCAGCAGCAGCAGCAGCAGCCATTACATCATGCATGCGCGTGCCTCAGATCCGTGCTGTACCGTGACGAGTTGCTTTTGTCGAAGCCTGCGATTTTCCGAGTCATGGTATAATACCTGCAGATCGATGCTCATGTACGAATCTCTCCGCTGTCCCGAAATGTAAGAAACTTTTGTTCATTAAAACTATATATAAACTGTCGTTACTTTTCCGGGCAGAGTGGTACAACACTGTGCGCCTCGAAGGCAGATCTGTGATGTGCTCTGTTGTTGCTACGAGCTACGAGTAGTTTTGCTTTCATAGGAGCCAGCAATCCGTCACCAAACGACACCACCACCACCACTCTTCTACCCGCTGCTGCTGTTGATGTTGCTGTAGTGCTGTGGCTAGCTGTGTCTATCGGAGCCTACCGTCCATAATCCACACCATCTATCTACCCTTTTCTGTTCTGCTGCTGTGTGTGTAACAGAGCCACGCCCACTCTGACCGGAAATTAATGACCGCTTTTGAATACCACGATACATCACACAACATGCAACGAACACAAGCAACGCCACAGCCCCGGCTAGAAGCACAAGCAGCAGACGTGACTGTGGCGGATCCACCGTATACTGCTTGCTGTGGCTATTAATTAGTGGTTGCTTCATCGCAGCAGGCTTGCATCCGTCATCAGGCACCACCATCTCTCTCTCTTCTGCTGCTGTTCTGTTGTTGCTTGCTGCTGTGCTTGCATCATGTATGTGCGACCTGTCGTGTGGCTGACGCGGGCCGTGACAAATAATCGTGTAGTACAGGACAATGTATCTTTGAAAGTATAGGCAAACGGTCACCATGCACGATTTTATGCTTGAAGGCTTGCGTTCGATCCTTGGCGATGACTCTGGATGCTTTTCTTTTTTTTGTATTGTACGTAACCCAGACCCCCATAATAATTTTATTTAATATAAGACAGGAAGCACACAAAAACTAAGTGGATTTCTTAGGCAGGTATACAATATGATATGCGTATGATACAATATCGCATGCTGTTGTTTGGATATTATTAATAGTAGGTTTTCGATTCGCCCTTGCGCCACTCCCCCAGGCACGTCCCGGAGGAGAACCTTGTATATTAGTATCAATCTCGTGTTCCATTATTATTCTCAGCACATGCACATGCAACAGCACAACAACAGCAGTCGTAGCAAGAAATCCTCATACCGATCAATTGGTGTCATACATACGTGGTACGTGGTTCACCAGACAGAGCAGAAGTCTCACTCACAATCACACAAACCGTACAGCAGGAAGTATGTATGTCTATAGCAGCAGCACTAGCAAGCAGCAGCGGGCAGGCAAAGCAGAGCACCACAGACAGAGTAGGATATGCCGATCAGCAGCAGGCTAGGCAGAGCAGAGCACCAGAGTAGGACTTCCCCCCTTGCCCCCACCATGTTCTTGTTTTCCTGTGATGCTCTGTCTTGCGTTGACCAAATTATACTATGTCGAGATTTGATTGAAAGAAGTATGCATATGTTTTGTTGTCTGTGTCTGTTGCTAACAAATTAAAGGAAATAATACAGATAAAAGGTGCCGCGCGCACGTCACGCAGAAAGATGCTGACAGAGCCAGCAGAGGAGCAGCACCAGCAGCAGCAGTAGCAGCAGCAGCAGCAGCAGCAGAGGGAGGCAGCAGCAGCAGCAGAGGAAGGCAGACAGAACAGCAGAGCAGAGCAAGACCTTTCCCCTTCCCCCCCGTGTTTCTGGCTGTTTGTTGCGATGCTCTGCCTTGCCTTGTCGTCCCAGCTCACAAGTGTCGTCATCGTCGTGCTGGCACAGTAACATGTTAACGTACGGGCTACAAGGTTCCCCTCCGGGACGTGCCTAGGGGAGTGGCGCAAGAACAAACATGAACACCTAACTAACAGAATACTTGGTATATATATAATTTGACTTAGTATTCGTGAGCGGGCCGAAGATCTTGTTTTTGTGGGTTCAAAATCGACTCGTTTTTTTTCGTGCGCGGGCAGGCAATGATGAATTTATCAAAATGTACTTGCTTTTAGTGTGGGGGATCGAAATCTACTTGATTTCCGTGTAGGGATCGAAATAGGCTTGGCTTTAATGTTTGATTCCAAAACGACTTAGCTTTAGTAATATTCCGTTTGCCCTCCAAAAATATGCACCATGAGAACATTGATCACTCACAGGCATCCCCTAAGAAGAAAATCAATATCTACCAAACAATAAAGGAAACCTATACGTATACATAAATGAATGAAGTCTCGCTCCTTTCCGTATCTACTTCCCTACCTTACCAGGTATTTACATACGCCATATTGCTGTTTCATGTAGTATCTGGTTCGAAAACTAGTTGGTTTAGTGTCGGCATTTAAATTGACTTGCCTTAAGTGTGCGGATCGCAATTGACTTAAATTTTGTACGGGTAGCCGAACTTGACTTGTTTTTTGTGTCGGGGCATCCACGTTGACATGATTTTAGAGTTGGCATCCAAAATAACTTGGTTTTAGCCTGGGGATCGAAATTGACTTGGTATTTGTGTGGGTAGTCGAAATTGACGTGGTTTTGTGTCGGGGCATCAAAGTTGACTTGATTTTAGAGTGGGGATCGAACATGACTTGATTTCAGTAAAAGGGTCGAAATCAACTGTTTGGTTTTTGTGGAGGGGCGGTTTAGTGCCGCGGGGTCGAAATTTACTTGATGTTTGTGTGGGGGTCGAAATCTACTTTGCTTTTGGTGATACACGTATGTACGCCTACGAACAAAATAAGAGATACTTTTTTTTCGTAAGTAGTTCTCGCTCACAAACAAAAACACTCACACAGAGACAACTACCGGTACACAATAAATCGGTTGTGCCCCTGCGACTCGAGAGCTCGCGGCCAACGAGTACTCGCCAAATCTCCGTGAAAACACTACCCGGGTACTAGCGAGTATTTCCGCTCTTTAGTCAGATGTGTATACTTCTAACGCCGGCTTCGTTCGAACCATTTTATGTATAAAAAAGCCATATCCTACGTACAACTCAATGTTGGGTTTTCTTAGTACATACTAAACTCAATACAATTACAGAAGGCACTAAATTATCGTGTGTATGGACGTGTTATACTCGTGCCCGTGACTTGTAACGGCAAAGAGTTACAGGGTATTGGTATTTAATAGTTGTACTCGCGAGAGAGAGTATATCCGGGCATTTGCTGAAAGGGATACGTACAACTCTATACTGGTACCTGGTACCGAGTAAATCACAAACATTTGAACAGACGTACTCTATACCTGCAAGCAAAAAAAAGAAGAAAAAAAAAACATCTTCGGGATTTGAACCATGCTATCATATGTACGTGATCACTTGCTAGAAATATCAATATTGTTCTCGTTTTTGGAGCCAGACCGCCGAACACTATACGTAGTATCATCGCATGCGTCGGCACGCAGCTTGCAGAGCACACGCATGACACATGGAACCCATCAACAGCAGCAGCAAGCAGAAGAGTGGTGGTGGTGTGGTTTGGTGACGGATTGCTGGCTGCTATGAAAGCAGCTACTCGTAGCAACAACAGAGCACACCACAGATCTGCCTCCGATGCGCACAACAGTGGTGTACCACTGTGTCCGGAAGAGTAACGACAGTTTATATGTATTTTGAATAAACAAAAGTTTCTTACATTTCGGGACAGCGGAGCGATTCGTACATAAGCATCGATCTGCAGGTAGGTATGATATCATGACTCGGAAAACTCGCAGGCTTCGACAAAAGCAACTCGTCACGGCGGTACAGCACGGGACTAAGGCACGCGCATGCATGGTATCATGCCTGCTGCTGCTGCTACTGCTGTGCTGCTGGGCGGCAGGGCTGTAACATTGAGGTTGTACTGTTTTTAACACGCTCTCTGCGGTGCTGCTGCTGTTCGTGTGTGCTCCTCGTGCTCTCGGCAAGAAACGCACAAAAAACGCACGACTGAACAAAAAACAGGGCCTCACAAAATCCAAAAAACGTGAAACATTTACTGGCACGTACGTACAAAACCCGGCCTCATGCAGACGACCCGGGAAATCGGCTTATCCACTCCCGCGGGAAAAAACACTTCGAGCGCCCGCCACGCGAGCCACAGAACTCGGATCGAGCCCAAACCTCGACCAATGTGTCCGGCCGGGCCTCCCGTGTCGGGGTACTTAGCGTTTTGCCGAAAAGCGCTCGCGCGGAGAGAAAAGTTGCGAAAAGTGCGAAAATTTCACAAACATAACTATACATACAAGGCTCCCCTTCGGGGAGTGGGGTGTTCCCCGCGGGGTGACGCAAGCTCGCACGTCCCACGGAAAAACCGACCTATCGCCATCCAGCTGTAATTGTAGAAAGGGGGGTGAACGAATAATCACCTTTCAGCGATTATCGTATAGTAAAACGGTTTTTGCTAACGTACGCATATTTAAATTTATAATAAAATTGGCGTTATACCACATAAACAACATGTTATTTTTATCACGAACCGCGATGTCAAATTTTCTTGAGTTCGCGGAAACTTGTCATTCTCATAGTTTGTGAAACAATATCACGATCGGCGAAACTGTCAAGTTGTTTTTCGTGACATATTTTGTTCGGTAGATATGGCGGTGTGTACCACAGCGAGCAGTATGTCGTTCTCGTATACGAACAGCAAACGGCAGAAAAAATACAATCGCATTTCGTCCAGTAAATACAGTACCTAGTATACAGTAGCAGCAAGCAGTACAAAGCAGTAGCAGCGGGCAGTGTAGCAAGTAACAGCAACACAAGCGGAGCTACTAATTGTAGTATCTACGTACCTACAGCAAGCAGCAGCACCACCAACTAATGCTGCGACACGGCAGCTAACGTTCAGCAGTAGCAGCAGCACACTTCTGCTTCATTCAGCGCACAGCAAAGCGGTACAGCTACGAGTAGCAGCTGAAGCTACTTAAATACTACTCGTCGTGGTAAAGCGTACATTTCCCGCCGTCCAAGGGAAATACACACAAGGCTCTTGTGGTGTATTCGTACATCATATAAACATGCATCATTGTGGTATGCCAGAGCGGGGCCGGTATATAGCGGACGAAAACAAGTAGCAGTACGTATGTTGGGGCAGATGGGTACGTACTATAGGTGCAAGAGGTTGTTCCACTACGAAAAATATCCTATCCGGTCGCCGGCATCTATGCGTAGCCCTTGTATCATAGCGGCCTAACAAAAGTAGGGNTACAGGCTACAGGGTGTGGCAAAGGCGGGGCGTTTTTCACAGTAGAAGCGGGTTTCACTTTGCCCTGCTCGGCTCAGCCGAGTGGGACGGGGTACCCCGGGAAACCGACTCTATTTTTTCGGCTTCGCGAGCGCGCCGCGCGGGCCACGGGCCACGGCCGAGGGCGAGGCCCCGGGGGCACGCTCCCCGGTCGATCCCCCGGCTGCCGACCCGAGCGGCGGCGAGTCCGGCCGGAAGGGCGAGGCGCGAAAACGCGCCGCCGGGCAAAAAAATCACAATTATACTTTGTTATATATACTATTCGTGCTGCTGCCAGCATAACGTGAAAAGCTAAAAATATATCTCGAAGCTGTCAATCAAAAGTTGGGCCGATTGTCACGAAGAAGAGCTGTCTTACGGTCCGCTCGTAACGACCGACCCCAGTTAGAGTAAATGTCATGTTATTTATATATGTCGAACTATATACAGCAGTGATGTAGATGTGTCGTACCAGCCACGTCAAATTCCGACATCGGTGATGGATCCTGCATCTATCAAGTAGGTCATATCATCAGTACTCCTTACGGAACGCAGCATAGCTCCAGTTTTAATGCTCAGACCTGTCCCGACCAACGTATAGCTTGTTCGTTCTAGACTCAGGAGTTGGGGCTCTTAGATCATCAAGGGGCAGGCACGGCTGTGTTTGCATCACGAAACGGAAGTCTTCAGGAGCAAGAGTTGTATCGATTCGGATCGCCTGTTTGGTTTGTACACTCTCTTGTGGCCACGTAGGACGCCACCGAGGGTCGAACTACTGGAGAGTCCTAGGTAGGTTCACGTACTATCAATAGTGCTCGGCGTCTTCGTCGAAAATCGGAATTATTAATACAGTATCAGCAGCCGAAGAAACTGCAATTTTTCAAGGTCGTCTGTGCGTACCGGGGGTATGGCGAGTCATGTTTTTAGTAAGAGGCACTTACTTGTCATGATCAAAAAGGCGTCGGATCGATGCGGGTATCGAAACACAAATAAATGTTGACCACGACCAACCCTTTTTTTACATATGCATCGGGGGTACATCTGAGCATTAGAACTCTAGAGAAACGGTCTTTCCCGTGGTGAGTTATGAGAAGGTGGAAACTGAACCAGAAACAGTGTTGCAACTAAAATGTAAAACGGATTTATTTTTGCAGTGCTCTTACAATTCCTGCCCGAAGGGGCCCTTTACAACTCAAGGAATAATTTCGGGTTTGACCGACGGGGCCCCCGTCGGTCAAAGCACAAAAGAGTTCTTGAGTCTTTCGAAAAAACACAACATTTTTACCGCATCAGTAGTATTTCTGACACAAAAACATAATATAATTACTCCTCGCCGCACACGGCATAGTTCCAGTTCTCATGCTCCAACCAGCTCCCGACCATGGCATAGCTTGTTTGTTACAGTGTATAGAAGGTGTTCGGGATCTCGGGTATGCAAAAGACCGCAGGCATTGCCGTCTTCGAATCAATAAAGGAAAGTGCTCAGCGGCAAGAATGTTAATAGGTTCAGAGCTCCTGTTTGGTATATACACTCTACTGTGGCCGCGTAGTACGCTACTGATGGTCGAGCTAGAGGCCCAGGTTGTTTGTGCTATTAGTGCTCGGCGTCCTCGTCGAAGCCCTGAGTTACAACAGTATCAGCCGCCGGAGAAATCGCCTTTATACGACAAGTTCGTCTTTGGGTACCAGATGTGTAGGGAGTCGTTTATGAGTATACTTCGTGAGACATTTGTCTTGATGGGAAAAGGGTCGGGTCGATCCGACGCCTGAGACAATCTGTTGCGCATGACCTACGCTCTGTCAAATTTATCACGGGGGTGGGTCTGGGCAATATTAGTAGAACTGGAGAAATGTACTGTTTTGTAAGCAGTAATAAAAAGTACAAATTATGCCAGGAATAGTACTGCAGCTGAAAAAAAACGCTTCGATTTTCTAAGGGCTTTTGTTTCCCCCGACTCGGCCCATTAAAGTTTAATTTTTTATTTCACGTATACCGATAGTAAACATTCACGTTTCAATTTCATCGCGTAATATAGCAAATGTCGCAAAAGTACCAGTGTCATGGTACTGCTGGGACGGTTTGAAAACGATGGGAACTACCTGGTAACAGGTATAATCATCGTATTTATAGTACTTGGAAGGCGTATCTTAGATCGGTAGCGGGAGTTCCCAGGTCCACGGTGACCAAGCCTTCTTCTCTTTCAGTTTCGCATCGTGGGAAAATAAGTAAATCTGCTCTTCTTCTATCTCTAAGCAAACAGCACGTGTGACTACCAACGAGTACCTGTTCAATAGGCTGAACTGGCTAGGGATACTCTGTGTCCTTACCCATATACTATTACACTTGGCGTTGCTTTCCGCAGGACTTTGGCCCTTTGTCGGTGGCTCGGTTTCGGTTTTCGCTTTTTTTGCGTTTTTTTTTCCCTTGAGCTTGCGTTTCCCCCGCCTGCCCACGATCGAGACTCACGAGGACGGCGGGTTTGGTCCTCCTCGTGGTGGCCAAGACCCCGAACCCCAGGGTCACTTGCTGGGACACCGTTTACGAAACACCGGTGAGGATCAAGCGCCAAATACAACAGCCCAACCTGAGGACCAAAGGACTGGACTGGAGAAGGAAGCTGTGAATTCCTCACGAATACTGGCGTCTGCAAAACGACCTTCTTACTCATCGGGAGAGCAAGTCGAGTCCCTCACGCCCACGGATTTGACAACAGAACAGGCCCCTGAACAGTGACCTTCTTCCTCCTTGCGAGAGCAAGTCTAGTCCCTCACGCCCTCGGTTATGGCTCCTCCTTGTTCAGCTGCCGAGTCTCAGCCCCACGCCTGAAAGCCTCTCGATGACTCTCGGCCCTTCAAGACCTCGGACGCCTGCAAGCCTCCGAATGACGCTCGGCCCCTCAAGACGAAGAACGAGCCTCTTTTCCGACAAACGTTCGATTTGAACCTTCTGCGTCTAGACACGCTGCGTCAGGCCCCCTCCGCCTCTGACTCTACGATACCTGCCAAGCAGAATTCGAGCAGACTACGCCCCCCACCTCCAGTTCTACCTGGTTCAGGGCAAGACACGGAGCTGGCTGCTGCGCAGCAGAGTACCGCTGGTACTCGTACGAGGGCAGAGCGCCAAAATGCCGTTCGTGATTGTTTCCTCGCGCCTCGCTTGGAAAGATGACACACTGGAATTCAGTGTACTCCCTGTCATCTGCACTGCTGTTAATGTGGACGATGCTTCTCAGAGGGATTTCAGTACAGCCGCTGATATTCTTACTGCTGTAAGAGTCGACGATAAGTGTTACAGAGGTTTCCGTTAAGACTCTGCTGCCGGCGCAGATGTACCTACCACTGCTGTACCAGCTGTTGTGAACAGTGCTGTACAAATTTCTGTTGTGGTGACTTCTGCTGATACCTCTTTCTACGCTACTTTTGACTCAAAAGCCACCGTGCCACCCGGTACTGCCAGTACCGCGCCTGCCATTTTTTCTCGCCCTCCATTGAGTACAACCGCTATCCCAACCGTGACCATGATGCACGCCTTCCGGCAGGTCTTGACCGGCGCGCCGCAGCTGCTAAAGAAGCATGCACACCAGACAACCTCGCTCGGTGCGGCGCAAACGTGCAGCACCCACAGGAGCTGCAGACCCTCTGGCTGGCCTTTTCAGGAACGCCCCACCAGCTTCAGTGAGAGCAACAGCGGGAGAACGCCCACTAGCAGTCTTCGCCAGGCGTGCGGCTCCAGCAGCCGGCCAAGGTGCAGCAGACACCGTCACCACCCCGGCTCGCGTCCCGAGCTGTTCATCGGGCTACGCGAACCCTTGCTCGGCACCGCTGATCGCCCGATTGTAGGAACCGCTTTCGCCTGCATCGTGGCCCACGCCGCGGACGCCGCTTGCTCTGTGGTGTGTCGTTGACCGCACATGAGACACTCGCCGTATGAGACGACACGCTTCGCCCAGTTCGCGAGGATGGCTGCATCGGCGGGTCATCACCAGACCCAAAGACGGGAAAAGCTTGCAACTCTACGCGCGGTATGGAGTGGAGGACATAGTTATTTCAGCTGCAAGGGCTTCCGCTCTTATTTAACCAAGCCGACTTCACGTTTTTCTGGACCACTGGCAGGCAAGAAGTGATATTTTTGGTGTACGATGCCTCCTTCGCTGGTCCTCTTGAGCACTAATATTTGACCTCGCCCAATCCCACTTGTTCAAGTACCGCGCGCAACCGTTGTTTTCGGTTGTTGTAGCCGCAAGCGCTGTGACCGTTTTTGCGGAAACCGCCAGCATCGCCGCAGTAGAGCGCGCTTTCCTAAAATTTGATTCGCGTACGTAGAGTCGAGCTCTGGTCTTCAGCTACGCTCTCCTCCAATTTAGTGGTAGGCTGAGCCCAATCCTCCGCAACATCTTCATAGGGGAAAAAACAGTACTTCTTCTTCGCTATTTTCAATCTAACCGGCCGATGCTGCGCGGCAGCGCCCTCGTTCTAGTTTCAAGCGACGTTTTTGTTTTCGGTATATGCTGACTTTCAGCGAAGCAAGTCTTGCGGACCCTTTTGTTGCACCCGCATCCCTACGGGTTTTTCGTGGGATGGTGTCGGGATAACGGGTATTGCGCGCAAGGCTTCAAAGGTCGAAAAGCCAATAATTCCAGCGCAGCGACGACACGCGTGTCTGTACGATAGATCAGTACGAGAATATATGTGTTTCATTTATCACAGTGTACATACAAACGAAAATGTTCGACCAAACACCCCGGAAAGCTTCATCAAGGCCAAAAAGGAATCGCCAGGACAAACTACAGTGTGACTTCCAGCCACACAAATAAAAAAGTTTGTATTTCGACTGGGCGATTCGTTACCTTTTTCCAATACTTCTGCTGCGAATCGTATGACCTATACGTTGGTTACATGCTGTACATTATCTAAAAACTACATTTGGCCGATCATGCACAACATTTTGTTCCAAGTTGGTGTTTGGCTTTCCCTTCCACAAGAAACTGTATATATCAGACTCCGCTTCGCTATGGCCTTCGCTGCCCCCAGAATGGCCGGCAATCAGCCGCGGGCATCGGAGGGTACTACGCGGGCATCGGAAAGGGCTAAACAGAGAAGCAAACCTAGGCAACCTCCTACCCGGGGGCTTCGCGCATCACCTCCTGCGGTATCGCCAGACGAATAGCCACCAGTACGAAGCTCGGTTGTGCAAAAACACAGGGGGGGACTTTCCGGAAGTTACGGAAGGCCCTTAACAAGCTGGCGTAGACGACGATTGCGGTCACGAGAGCTGTCGGGGCTAGTATGATGGTGGCTGTCACGCAGAAAAGATCGGGGACGCGGTAGTCTTTCTTCTGACGTTCCGCTTCCCTAGCATCCTACCGAGTCGGTCAAACAACTACGCCAGATGGAGGTAGATTACCCAATTGCTGTAGTAGAGATATGGAGGGTGGCTGCTCAGGTCAATGCTGGTGCGTGCCACTGCGAAACTCCCCTCCCCAAGTGGGCAAACATAATCCGAAGAAGACCAGTGCCTGCGGCCACCAGCGGGCATACATTGTGGTTCATCTCGACCTTCAGGTAGGCGTGTGTCGGAGCAACGACGCTATTCTCTCTTGGGTGTTGCTCAATTAATGATTGTTACAATATCACAGTTCTCGTATGTGTTTTTTTCTCGTTCGCTAAAATAATTAAGTATACTCGTTGGGATTTTTTTTTATGTACCGGGACAGGTTTTATGGAATTAAATTACGCGGGCGAAGCCCGCGCGATTTTTGGGAAACCCCTTTCTTTTGCAAGAATATATCTTTTTTATGTTTGCGACGTTTTGGAGAGCCACAGCTACGTGTGGTGCTGGTTCTCAACACCATAACTCTTCGAAGTTGTCTTCAAATCCAACAAGATTGTTTGCGTTGGATACCTTGGACTTCTTGGCTTTGTGTTCCCGGTAGTATGACATAGAATGTACCTGGCAATATCCATTGACGCTGGGGAACAAATAAGAAGCAACACAGCCAAACATATACCCTTGCTTGAGACATAACATAACACAAGAAGACAGATTTTGTATAGCCTTCTTCCTCCGCCGCTGAAAGTGCAAGAGGGCGAGTTCTACGCAAAATTCGATGAATGTCGACGACCAGTGCGAATGTTGAATCTTGTTGGAGATAAAAACGAAGGCAAGCCGCGGCGGGGAGAAGGAACGACACCCGTGAAAGGGACGACACCTCTATTAAAAAGCTCCCACGAGTTGATCTGGAAATAAAGCTACGATAAAAATCACATTAACACCACCACATCCTTCTTGATACTTGCCCAAGGGTGCAATCTGCACAAGCGCAGCGGATGTAACGATTGCTCGACCGTTTCGGAAAGTCTGCCTCTTTGCGCATTTCCTGGGACATATTGCGGACTCGGGATTTGTGCCTTCCACCACCACTGCGCCCATTGAGCCCGTGCGAGTATGTATTGTGGCCACAAGGTTGACACGTAGAGACGGGAGAACGCTGCCGTAAGGGGAGGCGGCTGTATCGGAGATGGAAAAACACTCGGAATATTTTCCTGGTCTGCAAACGCTCCACCAATTTCAAACGTGGACACTACTGACAGAAGGGAGCTACAAGCTCGGGTCGGTACGACATAAGCCGGATCACCCGCGGGCATTGAAGCTGGTGTCTCCAGCGGCCCATTCCCTCCGACAACGGCGCTACCAAGACTGTTACCCGCCGGGACTCACGTTTATAGCGCACCCTTGTTTGCTCGTATCTACATCAGCGTAATAGCCTTTCATCCCAACACCTATGTCGCCATCATCACTCGACTAACCACCAGCGCTTCCGCCCCCCAGTCGTTCATGTGGAATCTCATAGCCTGCCGGGGGTGCAGGTCGCGATAGAGCCATACGGCCCAAAACAGCTAACAGGAAGGCGATCGTGCCTCGGTCCCGCATCACACCACAGGCTGCTTGCCCCGCGCTACTCTGCGACAACATCCTGACCCGCTCGTTTCGATACATCTGGTTCAGTGCCAGCCTATAGATTCCAACGGTCCGCGCGGTATGGACATCCCTCCAGGACTCGGGTGAAACGGTTCTGGCAGCCGAACGGCGCCTTCCTGTTGATTTTTTTGCGTCCTGGCTGACTTCCTGGCGATCAGCCAGCTCCTCCATGCGGATTCGGGCAATGTCGGTATTCCACTTAACGGACGCTCGGCTGGTGGTGAACCCTGCACTGGAGCGAAGCAACGGCAAGGAATACGATGATGGTGAGCGACGAAAATGCAACGCAGTGAGAGTGTTCACCACCCGAGTAACACATACCAGTATACAGTACGCATTACAAAACATACAGAGAAAATCATTGAGTAAGGGGGTCTACCGTGCAATCGATGTGAGCCCGTAGAGAGTTCCCCATCACTCAGTCGGGAACCCGACACTTCGGTAAGTTCGGTATTTTTTCAATACCGGTACCCGACACTTCGGTAAGTTCGGTATTTTTTCAATACCGGTACCCGACACTTCGGTAAGTTCGGTATTTTTCCAATACCGGTACCCGACACTTCGGTAAGTTCGGTATTTTTCCAATACCGGTACCTGACACTTCGGTAAGTTCGGTACGCTCACCTAAATGTACCCCGGGTACCGGTATACCCTCGTCCACAATACCGGGGGTACCGGTATTTTCTCGGTAGTGTGATTAATACCCTACCGAACACTTCGGTAAGCTCGGTACTTTTTCAATACCGGCACCCGACACTTCGGTAAGTTCGGTACGCGCAACAAATATACCCCCGGTACCGGTATACCCTACCGAACTTGCCTTTGAAAATATCTTGACTGGCGGAAAGCGCGAGAGCGTGAATTAGCAAAATTCGATGAAGATGGACAAGCGATGGGAAGGCTGAACCCTCTGCGCGATAAAAATCAAGGCGAGGGTTAGTAGTGTGGGAGGAGGGAGAGGAGCCTACTTTGTGACCACGGGTCTGAGTTCCGACTAGGGAGGGAGAAAGACAGAAATGCGAAGATAATAAATGATATGTAAAAAAACAAAAAAAAAACAATACCAACTAGTTTCCAGCTACGAGACGCACGATAAAAAAGCTCGATACCGAGTGTCTCTGTCAGAGGCGGAACATCAAGCACCTAAACGTGACCCCCCTTCCATACCGCCAGTCTTTATGTGCTACATACAGTAAGCGGCATGTATGTGTGTATGTGCTCATAATTGGGAGTTGATAGCTTCAAGCTATGTACATATTTTGCTTTGTTCAAGAATGTGCAGCTATATAAACCTAAATAATTAGGCACTTGGTTTCAGCGAGGAAGGCCACTCTCGATCCTATACTAAATACCAGGTAGGCGTTTAGTGCCTGTCTGTGCTTATTTAACGTTGGCATATTGATAAGCCGAAGGCCTTAGCCAACATACAGTCTTACGAACTGATTCCAACGACAGGCCGGCCTTTACGACTCCGAAACTTTACGCCATGGGCATTACAGTTGAGACATAACATATGGCCCCCTTGCGTTCTTCATAGCAATGTGAAAAAACTGTAGACTGGTATTTTTGTTTCTTTTATTTTCGTTCTTTAGTCTCAATTGTACGTGTTTTCGGGATTGTTCGGCATCTTTGACGCACGAAAAGTAATAAAGGCCAGACTTCCCTATTTCCCTATTACCATGAAGAACAGCAATGAAAGCAGAACAAGGATGTCTCCAAAATCTCAGAAACCATGAAACGCAACAAATCTCTCTGAAGGGTGATATTCCCCTTTTGAAGGGTCCAAATTTGCTCAAAATACAGTGTTTTATTAATAGTATTTTGGGCACGCGTTTCTTAAAACAGCGTTTTAGGATCGCAGAAAAACAAACGTGGCATGGTCTTCTTCCCCGTGTCTGTGCGGTCATGTCAAGACGAATACTCGTAGTGTTGAATAATTCGGGGTATTGACCGATACACGGACTGAATACATGTTATCGGTTTGACTATATCAGGTAAAAAGGTAATTCCTACCAGGTACGTATGTATGTACTGGTAGGAAATAGCGCCTCCCCAATAAACACGGAATATGTCCGTCTCTCTGGAGCTAGAAATCGCACACGATACCACCCTTCACCGATCGATGTGTCGCCCGTTTCCAAACGGTTAAATGAAAACAGGTTGGACGTCGAAAAGTCGGGCGTATTGATGATCATCATTGTATTGCCCGAAGGTGAAATGTGTATAAATGCTGTGCTTCTCCAGCTGGAAGCAGCTCATAGTACGGAGGGTGCATAGTAAACAAATAGGCCCACATATGGTGAGTGAAAACATCTCAATCTCGAAAGTGTACAGTCAGTTTAGACCGGGCCACCCGTACGTAAGATAGTATACCTTAAAGACATCCTGCCTCGACAAAACTAACTAACAATAATAATAATAAAGTGTGTAGGCCGTAGACGCTCGACGTCTAGCATCGGCAATTGAAGAAGTCTACTTTACGCACTGACTGTACCCGGCAAGAGCAATCATAAAAGTATATGGATGTTAGGTTAACACCTGATGTCCAGCTTGTCGCGAGGAGGGCCTACTCTGTACTTCAACACGCACGTCACAGGCAAGTGAAGCCACCAGCAAGGTCGATAACTGCTGCCGCTACTTACTACGTGCAGCTGGGATATTTACTAGACTTGAAGAGCTTGTAGCAAGCTGAAGAAGTGTTGCGAAGCTGTGGGATCCAGTAAGCGTAGAACAATAATGCGTTGCTTTAGAAGCGGGATTTACCGTTTCTTTCCTTTCAAACATCTACATTTGTATAATATTATTAATATTAAGAATAGTATTCGCTAACTTACTGTACGACGTAGATACATACCGTAGGCTGCTGTGTATGCGGTAGGCTGCACAGCAGTACGCAGTACATCTTCGACAACGGCACAGACAACAAGATATATACACGTATCATATGTCAAGAGCACGATATATTTCGAAGTTTCCGGCTTTTTCTAGGGTTTGGTTGCAGATGTCAGGCTGTCTCAAGAAAACCTGTGACAGGTGAGTATCTTACGACGAGTTCTAACGGTTGGGTTAGGGTTAGGGTTAGGGTTATACAAACATGATGGGGCATGTGCATCCACACCAGTTTGTGCGTTCGATTATCGAGCTTGTTTCGAGCAGGCGCGTAACTCACTTTGAGTATGCACCTTCTTCGCTAACAGTCGGGCTGCGTATGTGCGTAACATCTATGCCAAAAGCCGGGGGAAGCGAGTTCGACGCTAGCTTATAGTTTTACTGTTGGAGTCATACGAGGAGGCGTGCTACGTTAGAGAGTAATACCACTTTTTGGTACGACAATTGTGTTGTAACATTTTGGACTGGCGGGGTTGCTTAACCCTTTAGTCGTGCTATGGGAAAGATAGGTGTAGAACTTTTTCGGCAGCAACTTTCTGAATGACGGGCTACTGTAGCTTATTAACCAAACGTCGTCGGATTATTGCCAGTCTTGTCTAACAAGTAGTATGTATGGGATTGTTCATCGCGATGTTGCTCTCACCACGTGTGTGTTTATCGAAATAATTGTTTTTAGGTAGGTATGGTGTATACAGCTCCTCGTGTGACCACCCTGACAAACAGATAGGTGCTAACCTCTCTACTTCTGCGTGTGCCCCTTATAGCAATGCGGGCCAATGCGACGGTACGGGTGTGGTGCCATGATTTTTAAAATGATCCTCCCGTGGGGAGCTCAGCGTCTGGCCCACAAACCCGACTTATCCAAAGAAGTATGTTATCTCAAACCCGACATTAGTTTCCTGCGTGCTATGATACACCCACACCCACTAGACTATACTATACTACGATATAGCGAAATTACTGCCATATACCAACCGCCAGATGCTCACTCTAGTAGCTGGACTGATTAGAGAGGACTGGTCGTCTAAACAAAGCGCAGCCCCTTTTCCGTGGGGTGGCTCTGCGCTGCCCCCTTGAACCTACAACGGTTTAGACTGCAATTAATTCCAAGTATATGTGTCCCCTACAATAGTAGAGAGTGAGTGCGGTTCTCAATGAGACAACCGAGAATCTGGCGGGATATCATGTGCGTTGTTTTGTTATGCTATTTTTCGAGGCACACATAATGTATAAAGCCCATATGGCTCTTTGTTCTTATCATTCTGTTGTACTTTCCAGTTTCTCAAGGCCAAGAGGCGGTTTGGGCATGGAGCTGTCCAATCTCAAAATGAGTACCATAAACTAAACAAATAGTAACACACTATTAACATTATGATTAGTATCCTTCACATCCGACAATGCTACGAAATATCTCCAACGTTGATCACTCATAGCACTCCGAAACAAGAACACCACAGCAACGAAGACAGCCCTCTCTCTACAAAGTATACTCCCTTCTGTACCTACTTATCAAGCTTGAGCTTTGTCTACAGATACTCCTCTATGGTAGCGAAAGCATCACATCCCTACAGTACACGTTATCAAATAAGAATCAAGAAGACTGGCCCAGGCTGCCTTTCTTACTGGAGAGAAGGTGTTTTGTTGGTTACCGTCTTCCTCAGGTGCTTTGCCAAGAACTTATGAACGATGCGCTCATCGACATGTTTTCTACCCTGACTACTTCCAAGAAAACGAATTTCGAAGCTCATATTTCACGCTCATTGTCGGCTTGAATTTCATATTATAACCTGTTTTTTGTTACATGTCCTGTGCAGGAATGATCTTCTTGCGCCCTTACTTATATTATCGAAAGGCGTTCTGCACCCCATACATAACCCGTGTTGTTATGTTCTACATCCATTGCATACATCACGAGCGAGCGGTAGGGAGCCTAAATTATGTCGTAGAAACGGGCGTCATAAAATAATTGTAACTGCATTTCCCCGTCTACAGCGGCAGCAGCAGCAGCAGTAATAGTGACCCCCCCATACGTGGGCGGCTGCACTTACTTCTTTTACTTCTTTTCATTTGCATGTCTGCAAGGTACAAATAAGAGGTCCCAACAAGGGTCTATGGTCGATGTCTTGTCATATCATACGCAGAAGGTGGGAAATGTTGATCATATCATCATGTCGACCCGCCGCGGCCCCGCTACGTGTGGTCATGACCACAGAAACGTGTCGCTCGCTCTCAAGGTTCAAGAATCACCAGGGGTAATGTGCGTGCTTCCTGCGGCTCGACGGATCTCGGGACTGAGAGCGGGCGTGATTGCTGAGATTCGACGGGTAGGACTGAAAGCTCACACAACAGAGAGGTCCACAGTACGCTCTTCACCTCGGGACAGTCCTTTCATCGATACATACATACGAAGTATTATATATATAGTATAAAATGAACACTATTGAAACATAAGAAAGAAACGTCCGATGATTTGAAGTTAAGGAGCACGATCATTTACAAACAAATTCAGCCAAAAAGGGCTACGAATACGTCTTCTATCGTACGTATGTAGCACCCGTCAATAATCTGCACAGTAGTGGGAATAAGGTCGAACCCTCTACGACATCATATATACAAAGCAAAAGCGTCACCACAGCGAGGGTAGGGTTAGGGTTAGAAGGGAAGACGCCTGCGACCATCGCTTGCTCAGACAGAGCTGGAAGACCAAACGATAGTAGGTAATATACAAATAACAAAAAGGAAAACAAGCACGACTACCTGTTACCGTTTATTTCGTAAACAAAACAGCGGCGATCCTGTCAATCAGTAGTATCGTTTTGGCACGGACACCTTCGGATTCTGTCTACACAACCTCTTCCAGCCCGTCCTTTGTTTAACCCGGGGTTTGCATCTCTCCGACGTCCTTCTTGCAATTTTCCTTGTTCGATAAACAATTCGGAAGTATACACGCACCTGACAAAAGCAACGGCACACATTTCTTCGTAGAAGCGGCGCCATATTCCCTCTCCTGAATCGCGCGGCAGTCGGTGTCGACTACAACAAAGAAAGGTGTTTAGCAAGCCATGCTTACAAGCAAATATTAAGGTCTCGGCTATTTTGTTTGCAGTCAGTGGAGCCCCCCCGATTGCGGTTTTATTGAGATATACTGGTACACACTATACTTAACTGTTTCCGATAGCACCGGTCGGTATAGACTATACTATGACACTATTCATACTGTACACAGTGATGGAGATCAGAATTGAATTGCCCTGAAAAAATCGCGATCTTTTGGAAAATCTCAACATTGGATTGGTGGTTTTCGCAGCCGATCTTCCGATCTAGATCGAGAATCGAAGATCGATTGATTCAATCTTTCAATCTTGATCTTTTGGATCCCGCCCAAATAACGCCTTGTCATATCACTGGAAACCCTTATAAAACGCACCTTCACGCTCTACACCCCACACAAACCAACTGACAAGCACACACATCAGCCAAAGGCAAACCTTTGCCGCCGAACAAGAAAAAACCTGCTAAGAAAATAGGGCTCAAGAATAAGAAACAGCCTGCTAAGAAAAGAAGGCTCACGTTGGGAAGGACGTTAAGAATTTTGGAATAAGAAATCGTGCTCAGCGGCGAGTGCTCACTAGATCCTACTGGTACGTATTAGCCTGTCTGTATGCTAAAATAGTGTTAAGGTTTTAACGCTCTCTCAGTCTAGGCTTTTCTTTGAGGGAATTTGACAAAAAGGGGGACACCCCCCCTATATCGTGACAAAAAGGGGGACATCGGTTTTCACCGCCGGGTACGCCCATGTACTCTGTCAAATCGACTTGAAATTAAAACCTGATGTGTTTGCCACACTCACATGGCATCTCGCTACCACCCACAGCAGTTTCTTTTTTCATTGGTTTAGCGGGTGAACGAGAGCGATCAAAAGGAGGAGTGGGAGCATATCCCCCTTTTTGTTTTGCCTACGCTAGGGTTTCCCCCCTTCCATCTACTAAGTTTGGAAAAGTCCCCCTTTTTCCGTACCGTCCCCCCTTTTGTCACGTTGCGGAGAGATATCCCCCTTTCTGTGTCAAAAATACAAAATACCACGAGTAAGTGACCACTCCATGTTCTGGTTGTTGTGGCACGCCCAACAGACGACGTCTAACGTCGAAAAGACCAACGGCCCATACCTAGGCAAACTGTAACGCCAAAAAGATCAACGGCCCATACCCAGGCAAACGTGGTCAGCATATCAGCATACGTGATGTACGTATATATCACAAATGATTCCGTGAGTATGCTGCCTGTATACCATATATGACAGCAGGTCCTGTAACACGCACATCTGGTTCAGAATCAATCGTGGTTTCAAGGTGTGGCCCTGCGAATCAATGCATTACATTGGTTGGCGCCCTGTGCCCTGTGGCCCCCAAAAATCACCAGCATATATACGAGTATATGTATATAAATATGTACGTACCACAGGATAGTAGTACTACTGCTTTGGTACTGCTTGCTGCTGTGCGTATATTAAAAAAAAAAAAACACACACACAGCTGTGAGATCGAGGATTTTATCGAAACTCATCTTTGCAAGCTGAGTGGGATACTTCCATCGCGCGAACTACACGTCGTATATGTAGTATAGTCCCGGTACCGCCGTATACGTATACGCGTACATCAGGTACGTACCATGGCGTAGAAGAGAGGAGAGTCTTATAGTACCACGCAGTGAGCTGTTGAGCTGCTCGGTCACAGTGATGGTCAATATATGTCTATGAGTATACCGTTAATGCGCTGGGCCGTTGGATTGGTGTTGACGACCACCTCTGGAACGAGAACCTCGACGCCGGTGCTTCGTAGTGTCCCCCCTTTTGTCACGATATATGGGGGGTATCCCCCTTTTTGCCAAATGCCCTTTCTTTTATGCAGGCCCATACTGTATACCAGGTATACCGCACGCCGGCACACATCTACGGTCTACCTCGGACATGTTGAGCATTCAAAGGTCTCTCGAGGCGGCTGATAGTCTGAGCTTTGCGCCCAGTGCTTCGACACCAGATATATATAACGATTTTGCTTGTTGTGTTTTATGTATGGGAAGTGGTAAGCCAGTATAAAATACGAAGTTTCTTGGGGTACAGCACAGGGCACATCAGAACAAAACGCGCAATAAGAAAGGCAGGCTCGGACTAAAAATAAAATAAGAAAATAGGGAGTCGTTATACAGCAGGGCATTTATATATTAGTGGTTCGGCGTCTGTTGCGCTGCGCGCAACATGCGACGCAAGGTGTGTTGCGCGCAGCGATCTATGCGCAAATATACGCCTCAAAACTAAGTAAAAAGCCTTTTAATTTATTTTTGGCCTCGAACGGCGAATAGAAAAAAGTGCCTCAAAAAGAATAAAAGCCTACGGCGAATAGCAAAAGGTGCCTAATTTTTGTTTTCGACTACTACTGTATGGCGAATAGGACAAAGGGCCTAAAAGGTGTTTAATCACGGCTAATTATTAAGAAAAAAATACCCCAAAATAAATTAGCGCCTCCGGCGAAAAATAAACGCAACAATACTTTCGCCTGCGGCGAAAAATGTTGCGCCCCCAAATACGCGTGTTGCGCTGCGCGCAAGCAGCCTTGCGGCGACTGTTGCGCAAAACGGTTATTTTGACCAAATGTTGAGCCAGCGCAACAGCGCAACACCTACTGTAATGAAAATGTCTTGTAATACTGTACTGGCCCTCTCACAAGAAACCTTAAATCGGGCTCAGGCTGATTGTCTTATTCTGGGTGCGCGCGCAAGCTCACTTCCTCATTTTGCACTTTCTAGTTTCGATCCCCGACAAGACATTTTTCCTACAGTAAGTACCATTAATACAGTACAGGACACCTAATGAGAAACAGGAAGTCTGGTCCACGCTGGATTTGTTATTCGATAGGGGGTGCTTTCCACACAAATTTCAAGATAACGACTCCCGATTTTTTTTTTCTTCAAAACTTAGCGTGTTTTTATAATTATCCTGTTTCTTATTAGGTGCCCTGTACTGTAGTCACGATGTCTTTTTACAGTAAGTAGTACCAGGTTTATTAGTGCACAACAAGCTTTTGTTGTTGTGAACTATATTCATTCTTAGGCTCTGACTACGAGTATAGGCTGAGAGCTTTTTACCATTTTTTCAATTTTTTTAGCTGACTTTCTTCTGGAATATTTGCTTCTGAACGGGCCGGTAATGTATTAAATTAGGGTAGAAATTATCCCATTATCGAATAAGAAATCGAGCCTGGTCCAGCTTGTCCTGTTTCTGATGTGTGTATGATACTGCTGTAGTGTACCAATCAGCTGGTACGTATGTACGACAAAAACGCGGGTACCAAATACTCGAAGTAGTCGTACATTGAAAAAACAAATGGAGCCACGTATATATGTATACGAACGAAAATAAAGCAGTAAACCTGCTTAATTTGGCGACATAAAGATCAAGATTGAAGATCGAGATCAAGATTGCCTCTTTTCGCCAAGATTGCCGAAAAGATCAAGATTGCCTTTTCGGGGGCAATATTTTTCAAGAATTGATCGGCACTGTTGCCGGAGGCAATCTCCACCACTGACTGTACATCGCCCCGATGGTCTAGTGGTACCATCGAACGCTTCTAAGAGCTTGTTTCCGGGGATCGAGTCTCACGTGGGTCGAACGTTTGAGTTTATTTGCAAAAATAATTAAACCGGAATCAGCTGCTGAGAGCGCCTATTAATAGTAGCGTGGGTAGGCTTAATTCGATGCAAGTCGACGAGGGAAGAAAGTGCTGAAGTATTATCACGATAAAAACCAAGGCGTGAACCGAAGTGGGAGGGAGAAGAGCCTACTTAGTGACCTCCAGATCTGAGTTACGGCTAGGAAGGAGAGAGGAAAGAAGGGCGAAGATAATAAACGGGATGACAATACCTGGTATATAAATAAAAAATAAAATAAAATAAAATGTTTGTAATATCGTATCCATCGAGGTGGCGCCACTTTCCCAACAATGTATCGTATGTACATATACGTATTGTTGTGCAACGGCTTGGGTTCGGTGTATGATATAAGCGGGGAGGGGGTGGGAGACTGGGCCAGACAAGAGAGGACAAGGTCGTCCTTTCCGCCTTTGAATTTTTTCGACCGTTGGGCTATATAATATATAGATATACAGTTATGTCCCGAACCATAGGGACGGTTCTGATCAATAATGTCCATTTGCTGATATCCTTATTTTTCGTAACAGAGTTGAATATACATATTTAAAAGCAATTACTGTATTTATACGAGAATAGGAACCCAACTATGATGTGAAAAACTGTATCCTATATTGAACTGATGTATGGAATAAAACTGAGTAATATATATATGTGTATAAACATTACGTAGCAGTATAAATAGTGATAAAACTGGTGTATACAGTACATATATGTATAATCAATATAACACCAGGTATCTACAATACCACTCACCGTAGCAGAGGCGGCGTGGACGTGAAGCCAGTCCTCCTTTGTCAGCATCCTTCGCCTGACGAGGTTCATCCACTTCGGGAGGCCAGCCACCCACCAGGTACCCGGCAGAGCACCTACTCCCGCCACTGCTGCCGCCTTCCTGCTCTTCGAATTCCACGGTGCCGTACCACCGGCAGCAGCAGCGGCAACATCAGTCGTCGCCACAGCAGCAGCAGCACCACCAGCAGAATGAGGAGGAGAACGAGCAGATTTTTCCACGTTTCCTGGGCCCGAGATGGTTACCGTGGTTGACGGTCCGACGGTTGTGTAGAAGATGCTGACAGTAGTGGCGACGGTGGTGGTGTCTAGTCCGTGGAAGCGCGGTGTCACCTTCGATCCGCTGCGTAGGCCAGGAGTCATGGCAACAGTAGTAGTGGCAGTCGCAGAAGTACTACCACCGCCACCGTGTTTTTCCGCGGGGGCTTCAGTGAGAGCGAGACCACCGCCGCTACGACCACCACCACCGCCACCACTGCTATCCATACCATTGTCAGTCCTTGTTGTTGACATCGACAATGGGGGTGTCGCTGTCGCCGTCATTGCCGTCGTTGCCGGTGCTGCTGCTGCTGCAAAGCTGTCGTAGCGGCGGATGGAGCCGCCGCGATTTCTCCACAGTGGCCTGGCGTAGCACGGTGCCGCTGCCCCTTTTCTGGCTCCTGTTCCGCTTGTTGAGGGTAGTGCTTCTGTGGCTGTTGCTGCAGCCGCCCATGGTGATGGTGATGGTGGTGATGTTGACGACGATGATGTCGATGAGGGAGCTGGAAACGCGGGCGACAGAACAAAGGATGTTGCTGTGATCCTCGTGGACGCCACCGCCCCAATCAATAAGCTGATCGGCAATGCGACCACCAAGCGACGGTGATGAGGAGGAGCACATTTAAGGACCAGTATGCCGACAGTCGGCTGGCCTCTCGGCTCAGCGGGCGCGGAAGCGACGGTGCACATCGCCGATCGGCTGGTGGTGGTGATTCGCCTGCTCGGCAGATATTCTCTTCGTACTGGATACGAACTTCCAGCCTCCTTGTGCAACAGCACCTCGCCGCTTTTCTCGAAGAAAATACGTTGAAGAAATGCTCTTACGGGCCCCATGCCAAAGCAACGTATGCTGTAGGTATGTATGTATGATATGGTGCGAAGCTACGGTATGAACCTTCCAGGTGATCCTCTCGTTAGACGGTGTTGGGCTGCTGTATAGCACGTAGCTGAAATACCAAGGGAGGGTTGGCCCTGGAAGTGTGCGTTGTGAATCACAGGGGGGGGGGGCATCAACATGAGGGTAGAAGTATGTGAATGCTGGTGCCACGGTAGGGGGTCTACCCCAATTTTCATTTCCGCGTTTTGGTCACTAGGGCGAATGACCCTGTACTTCACTCAAATGTTAAGCTTATAATTATTTTGCTGTGGTAGAGTAGCAGCCAATCCCATCGGCGTGCTTGTCGCGAATACATAACGCAAACGCTGAGTAAGACTGCAAAGAAAAAGGGTAGTCACTCGTCCGATTGGCTTTGAGTCCGTCTCGAAAGGGATGCGTGGTCAATGGTCAAATGACTAAGGCAAGCAACAAATGAGTACGCCCCCCCTACCGTAGCAGGACTCTGGTCGCGACTTTCGCCCTCTTCATTGCCTTATCAACCTGGGTGTTCTAGCATGTCTGCATCGCTCAATCTTTACTTAAAAATACGAGCGTTTAGCTCCTTCAGGGCGGTTTGGGGGTCCCTGATTCCAAGAAGCAAACTAGCACCTGACGCCGGTGATCCCTTTTTCGCCTTGCCATTGTATCTGTGCCTTTTGCAGCTGTTGCAGCGATGCTGCTTTCCAATCAACTCAAAGCTGTAGCGCTCTCCATGAACCATTCGACTCTGTGGATCCCAGTCATTGCTCACCACCTAGAACATTGGCGTTGCGGGGAAACTCTCAGTTTCAGTATTATACCAACAAAAAGCAAATAAAATATACCTGATGGAGTAGGAGCACCCTCTTGACGACGACAGTAAAAAACACTAATGCACACATGCTGCGCAACAGAGGTATAGACTAAACGGAGACTAAACGGAATGATGATCGATTGCAAACATGCGCGGTCAACGTTTTGGCCGATCGGCATAGCTCTATACGAAGCACTGTTATTAACGGTAACGGTAAATACTAAACACAGCACCGGCGGTGTACTTAGGCCCAAAACTTCACCACCACCGCTCGTTCAAGGCACAAACTTCGGGCGGGCAAAGGACTAGCAGGGGTGTGTTGCTCTGGTCTCGGGCTATCATTGAAGCTATCGTGGAGCCAAATCGGGCGGCGGTGACGTCTACCCGGTATAAGCTTTTTTGTACTTGTATACACCGATGGTAATATACTGACATCTACTGCCTTTGCACGCGCAAGCCCGCATCTCCTGGAGTACTACTCGTAGCCCGTTTTGGTCCTGCAATAGCTTTTATGATAGCCCCAATCTAGAACAACATACGCCCGCGAGTCCTTTGCCCGTACGAGGTACGGGCAGCGAAAGAGGTACAAGGTACGTGCGGCGAGCGGCGATGGCGTACACCGGTGCACCAGGTAAGCTTATGCCGAACAAAAGGCCATCAGGCCATGGGCCTTGGGATGGTACATCGTTAGTCTCATGACAGTGTCGGTACCTTGCACAAGGGGTCCGCAGGGTCGTCACAGGGTCAAATACCTCGCTAGGGTGTGTCAAGGTGGTCATAATAGCCACGTGTGCACCAGTAACATACTGGCATACGGGTGCAGGCGGCGAGCACGTACACAACTCCTGGAGTACCTGCCCGATTCGGCTCCACGAAACCTTCCGTGATAGCCCTACACCAGGCCAACACACTTCTGCTAGTAATGTTCCCGTCCTAGGTGTGTGCGGCGAGCAATCGGCGGTGGTGTGTTAAGCATTACCGTATTGAAAGATACTGGTACCATGTACCAGATACTCGGCATGCCTGGCACCATACTCTACTTGTAGCACCTGGTAACTGTACAGTAAATAAGACTCTACCATGGTGGCGAAGGCGCGTGCTGCATGAGTACAAGTTTGAGTGTGTGCTGTATATTACGAGTATGAGTATATTATACGTATATCCAACCTGCGGTCGGCGGTGTCTGCGAGCTACTACTGCTGTACCAGTAGCATACCGACAAGCAGTACCTCGTACTTCGAGCACGAGTATGTACTTACATACTGTCGTAGTCATGCTGGTACCTGGTACGTACCCGGTATACTGTACAACAAGAACGACCATCAATACTCGTATCATACGAGCAGCTCTTCAGGCCAACAACTCACGTGCTCCCAACTCTCATAGAATGGACACGGGGGCGCCCTGATGTGCCAGGCACGGGTCGAGGAACTCCGAGGGGTAGACGAAGACAGCGGTCAGCCAAGGCGTGCCTATGCCCTTCAGTCTCAGGGAGTCGGGCCAGGCGCAGATGAGGTGCTCAAAGCAGTCCGCGTCTCCGCGTCTCCAGCGTCTCGACCAGGTTGTGCCGCTGGTAACACCACCGCACTACATCGCCCACGGGGCCAACATCGACCTCTGGCTGCGGTCATCCTGCTATCCCTCCACCATGTGCTCTCTCTCTGCTGCTGTCTGCTTTTTGCTCTCCGCTGCTGCCTCTGGGAGCTGTCTCTCTCTCGATAATGCGGCGCAATGCTGCCTTCATGGGTAAGCTTATTGGTAAGTACAACGTAGAATTCACAGGATGCAACGTAGAATAGGACGTTTGTTATTAATTCCGAAACTAAGGGGATAACCCTGGAAAATCCCCTGTGAGCGTTATTATTATCTCTACAACTCCCCAATGAGCGTTTTTAAAAATATAAAACCAGAAAAATTAACCCATCATCAACCCATTAAAAAACTAAAGGTCTCCAAATATCCAAGAACTGGAAAAATAATAAATATAATCCCGACAAATCCATATGTTCCTACGTAAACACATATGTTAAATATCAAATCCTGCAAAAAGTCTACCCATAATGAGAATTTTACCCTTTGCTGAATATCTTTAAACCAATGACATGAAAACGCGAATATGCGAAAAGCAGATAAAAATATAAATGTAACCGGTAATATATAAAAATATTCAAATATATCACCAGTACAGTTACAGAAAGAATAAAACGCTAAGACAATTGTTGTAAACTCTACTGCCCAATAAATTAGTCCTTGACGTGCAAACACAGACATTAGGGCCCGTACAAACGGAGCGTTTTGACCCTAAAAACAAAACCTAAAAACAAAACCTAAAATGAGTTATGAAGATTCACTCCCTCTGATTGGCGAAACAGAAAAAAAGAGACCCAGGAGACCGCGATGGGATATTTTTGCTCTTCGGTTTATTTTAATCGAAAATCGATTAAAATGACCCTAAAACCAAAACACGAAAGATGAACAGCCCAGCGAGAACGGAGATCATGGCGACAACCGCAGCTACGAACGCCCCGTACACTGGACAGCCAGAAGACAGAGAGCAGACAAGGCGCGAACAACATGCGGCTGGTGCCAGGCAATGCAGTGTTCAACGCCGTAGCCAAAACCGTGGCTCATGGGGCGGTCCAAGTCGAATTGCGTGCTGCTGTACATTCAAAAATCATCTGTTGTAGCAAGCGGTGAAACTTTTTGTACAGCACCCGTACTTTATCCAGCGCAAATCTCGCGCTCCAGGCTACGGGCGCCATTGCAGCAGCAGAGTATGGTCGGCTAGTCATGTGGGCACACTCTCCTCTTTTTTCAGGGCTGGGCGTCGCCTCTACCGCAGCTGGGTGGTGCATTACTGCTGGTCTTCCACCTTGACCGTTGACTCGTTTTCGCTTTTGTTTTTCGCTTTTGTTTTTCACGCGTATCCTGCGTTTGTACACCATCTTCGATTTTACACTAAAAACCTAAAGTCTGTTCGTTTTTAGGGTTTGTTTTTAGGTTTTGTTTTTAGGTTTTGTGTTCCTCGTTTGTACGGGCCCTTACAAAATTTGCAAGTGGTGAAGGCAAGTTTTGAAACGTTGTTGAAGCTTCAAGAGAAATGTCTATGTCAAACTTCAAAGCAGAAAACTTTGCAGCCAGACCAGATTCATTAAACCAGTATCCAGTTTGAAGATACAGTATTAATATCCATGGATACTTAATGAAAGCTACCAAGAAATAAAGCCATGTGATATCCCCATCCTCTACACAAACACTCTCTTCACAAATCATAGCGGTAGTGTCTCCTGTGAATACGGGTATCAGTGCTATTATCAGATTAACAATAGTCGATAAGACTAGCATTCTACCCCCCATGTTTACAGTAAATTCCAATAATTCACTGGACTCCAAATCACCCATGGCCGTAATCTGTGCCTTTGGGAAATATTCAGCATATTTGGCTTTAATAAAACCAAAATACCCTGTAGGGGTTTCAGAGGTAGTTGATTGGAGCGTATTAGGAAGAGGCCCATTTAAAACTACCGGAGTTCTGGTAGTAGATGGTAGAAGAAGAGGAGGACGACCACCGGGTCCCGATGAAGAAGGTGTAATAGTCGATGGCCTTGGTGGAAGAGGGGGAGGGAGGGGTGCCGATGGCCTGGGTGGAAGAGGGGGGGTGAGGGGTGCCGATGGCCTGGGTGGAAGAGGAGGAGGCAGGGGTGCCGACGGCCTGGGTGGAAGAGGAGGAGAGACACTGGATGAAGAAGATGAAGAAGTCATGGCGGTTTGTGGGTTTGTGGGAGGGAGGGGGCAGCAGTGAAAGTGAGGTAAGGTACAAATATTTCCGAAAATAATAAGATGGGGTATTCGGATTATGCTTTCAGAATAATTTTGAAAATTTAGAATCTACTATTCAATCGGTTGAACTAACAGCTGTGACGTATTTATAATAATTTTATTTAATTCCGAAAGGGGGATGATCCTGGAAAATCCCCTGTTTATCTCTACACTGACTCCCCATGATGAAGCGTTTATTATAAAAAACAGTTTTGATTTTTTTATTTTTATTTTTTTAACAGCCCATAGTACCGGCGGGTATTGGCCAATCACGAGCAATACGGGGAAACAGGTGCGGCGGAACCCCTTTATCCCGTCCGTGTCCGAGTGCTGTTTGCACCGCACACCGCACATCGCTACGACAAAACAGCAATGTGGTCAACTTCAGAGGAGATCCGTCTCAGCTGTAGTGTCGTAGCACGGCCAAAGGGGTGCAGCAACCGTCGAGCTCTTGTAGACCCGGGCCTGCAACAAGATGTACGGAAACTTGAAGCTTGCAGCAGCACCAAGAAAGCCAAAGGAGGGCTCCACAACAACCTACTACTACTGCCGAGGCATCGTCCCGTCGCACCTGAGATGACGATGGTATGGAGATAGCCCTTGGACATCGCAGCATGAGGGCCTACAGCAGGCGGAACTGCGTCGCAGTGTGGGAGACTCTCCTCGTTAAGCACACCCAGCTTCCCTCCTTGATCGACACGACGGAGAAGACACGCCTTTGCTCCAGGTGCGTACTACTGTGCTGTGGTGTTTCACAGCAGCAGTAACGCGATTATCACTATGTCCGGTGATATAAGTGGCGTTTAATATTTATATTATATTTATAAGGCACCTTACATTTACGGACAGAGTGGTATTACTGTAGCTAATCGTAAATAGCTGGTACCTGGTACGTAAACGACACGGCGGCACGCACTTGTTACCTCTTGGTCTGCTACTTTTAACCTTGCGCAGGACACACACCTATTGCCTGCACTGTACAGGCCTGGCGTGTGTTTCTGTACTCGTATCTGGTTCTACAGCAGTAGCTGTCTGTTATTGATAGATACATTTCACAGCTGCTGTACAATACCGACTTGTATATAATAAATATGCCGTGTGCTGCTGCTGCTGTACGAGTACAGGGTACTGCTCTGTAACCCTACGAGGAACCTCGTATCGTTCATGCGCCCGTGCGTACTGCTGCGGTGCACTCGTACCGGTATTGAACTTACGCAGCAGTCTAGCCATCACGTATCATTGTTATTGGATACCGCTCAGGCTATCATCACCCCCGTGCCTACTACTACGTACAGGAGCAGTTTGTCGGCACCGTTTCTTGTTTTTGAGTGTCAGGTACTGCCTGTACAGCAGTATTATTAGTTTAATACATGAACGGTCGACTGTTGTTTAAAACCATGTTCAGAGTGATGCGGAGGGGTGGTGGTACTGTCGGTATTACTGCTGGCACTGACGATGTAACACCTCCTGGCCGCTCCCCTCTTTGCAATCACGTCTGTTTTTTACTCTATTTGTAGTGCTGACACCAGGGAGAGTAGCTACACGTGGTGGTGGGTAAAAAGTGTAAACGGCCTGAGCTTGCCGTGAGGGTATGTTGCTGAGGGGAGCAAGCACGCACGATGGGTAATATCACGAATAGAGGAGGCGAGCAAGAGCTTATCGGTGTGGGCGCGAACGCCGGTGTTCTCATCATACAAGCTAGGGAGGAATACAGATTCAGGTGAGCAATACTGGCATCACGTGCGTCGCCGCTTTTCGAAACGTTAAATCAAGCTGTGACTTTAAATTAACAGTACGATTTTACCCCACATCGCCGTATATACGTCCATGGCATCTGGCGCTGCGCCCCGCCTCTTTGAGCCGTAAGGCTACCACTGTCCCTTCTCCTGCAGGATTACAGCAGTAGGGTACAGTAGGTTGCGCCTTTTGTGCTTCAGCAGTCCCAGCGATATAGGCGAGGTCTCTGCTCCAATGATTGGCGTGTCATTTTTTCATGACTCCTCTTCCCCTCTCCACTGCCGTCGCAATAAGTGTGCATGCGCCTACTGTAGATGTTCCCATTCGATGCGGTATCCCACTTTGTCGCGGCGCTTACTGCAGTTTGTATACGTTGTGAATGGCAAAGAACTGTGTTTTCAAAATTCCGTGCAGGAAACGTCGCGGCGGTGGGGGTGGGCCTCCGCCAGAAAACTACGCGGCAGTGAAGTAGGCCCTGCAGTACGGCGGGCGCCAAGACAATGTAGATATTTAATTGGAGCGGGACTGGTATCGCTTTATTCACACGTGCGGGGGATTAGCTACACCGATGCGCTATGTGAAGTTCACGTAGCATGTGAGATTCATTCCTTTTTTATTTTGATGGGGGTCGTGTCGCCGAGAAACTCTACAGCCGCAACGCGCGATGGATTTTGGCTTGTTTTCACTTCAAGTGAGCTCTCATTCTTCTGCGCAACGCCTGATATAATCACTTCTAATGCGTGTTCCTCATGTTTGTCGCCACCTTTTGCAGGACCATTCCGCTATGATGTTGTTTGCCGTATACAGTGGGTTTATCTGCAAGAAGACCCAGCGAACGTTGCGGAGGGAGAAAGCCCAAAAGGATGCGGAGCTATGACCACATTAATTTTGGTTGACTAATTTCAGGTAAGAAGGGTTCTGCGACTGGTGTTCTGTTTTATCAGCATGCGTGCGGTACCGATGTCGTAGGAGGGTATACATACATGTATCTTCTCGGCGTTTAGGCAAAAAGTACCAGTATGGCAGGTCATTACTAACCGCAGTCTTGACGTTACTGTTGAGACCGGGAGGGGAGGGCACACGGGGCAATACAGGTATAAGCTGGTCGGGTGCTGAACAAGGTACCGGGGTTTCTGTTGATACGTAATGTCGCTGGCTTACTGGGGATCTGCAGTTCGGCATTGAAGCTCAAACACCCTTTCTGATTTGATATATACCAGGTATAGGTTTTCGTCGATCTTGCCAAATTACGGGTTTGTGCTGTTAGGCAACGCAAAAGTGTTCGAACTGGATTCCCGCGATCGCCTGCTGTGACATCGTGGATAGAAGCGGAATTATCCGTTGCAACCTCCGAAATGGGGGGGGGAGGTCGAGGAACGATTGTTTGTTAAAGCAATTGTTTTTCGCTGTCCCGGGAGTAGGGGGTTTGGTGCATGCCCCTTGAATAGAGCTGTTCCGCTTCAGAGTTTTTGGAGTCGGTTGCCACCCTACTAATATTAAACGCGCCGGCCACGCTCCAAGTCCAGTATCGTGTTCATGATACTCATCGGTATGTAGGAAGCGCTGTACCCTTTTTTAGTATATGGCTGCGTATCACGTCGATAGTGCGATGTCGTCGCGGATTTCGAAGCGAGAGGGAACGACGCTGTCCCGATTTTGAGGAACAAGGTCGGTCACCTTGAGGCGTACAGATAAAACAGCGAGTAAAACCCATTCCGTCGTTAATTCTTGTGTTTCCGTTTTGGGTGCTTGAACGAGGACCAGTACGGTTCCGTTAATTTCCCTACCTGGTACTCCTTTGGGCTAACATCCCACGTCCTACCCACACCCTACCCCCCACGGACGCTGACGCAGGTACCATGGCTTTACTAGCACCAGGGAAACGCTCAGGCGTGTTCGAGCGAAATATGTGTCCATCAGGACCAACTGCGCGTTCCCGTGGGTAGTTGAGGCCCTGCAGGTGCCACGCATGGCAGATACTTTGCTTGTTGAATCGACGACGACCGTCAGATTCGGCAAATAGTACGCAGACCGTTAAGGTACTCGAGATCAGGGAGCGCCACAGGGTGGCTGTGTTGTGGTCAATACCATCGAGGTTTTCGCGCGTTTGCCAAGCACGTCAAATCAACTGGACACTAGATGACAGTGGGTGGATAGAAAAATCACCAAAACTTGATTTGGCATCGCGAGGAAAGAAGGCATACTATTAATAACTGTTTTGGGTTCTAGACAAGCGTTGCCGTGACTTCAAGCACCCGAAGGAGAAGAACGCCATTGAGAATTTCAGTGGGGATTGCGGGTTGCATGCGCCAGAGACGAAATCAATCAGGCGGGCTGGTATTCTGGCCCGTCGAGCAAGCGATGGTGGTGCGTGTCGAGTGCATGCACTTTCTGGAGAGTACTGTTCAGATCAAACCGTACCTGGTATGATGTACGACGCGTGCAGCGTCTGAACCGACTCAACCACTTTCAAGGGTACACACCGTCATGACTTCTGAGCGACGCTATTGCTCCGCCCAGAATGCGTATTTCTTGTGTTGAGCATTCTGCCAATCAAGGTTTCCACGTGTCTGGGTTGTTTCGCGAAACTTATAGGCATGCTGATCTTGCCAACTAGATCCGACATTTACGGCTAGTGCGCTTCAGCTATAAGGGAATACCTTAAATAGTGTGTATATTTCTGAGGGCTGTAGGAGCAGTAGGCGACGAAGACTGCTTTGGCGCATCGCCGCCAATGCGAATGGACGGGCGCTATTGTCGAGAGGCGACGCACGAATAATGTCAATACCATGGAGACTGCGTTTGTTCGAGAAATCGCTCTTTTTTATTTAGACCAGGCACAAGAGAAGATACGATGGGCACGTCTGTGAATATATACGATGATGCTCTCCATCATGCACGTTCTTCCACGTACGCGTACCCGTTTCTATTAGCGTGGTTCACCCGACCGGGAAATCTACTCGGTGATGCTCTTGAAGCAGTTATTGCTCAACTGCATCAGTCGCTGCAGACACATGCTGTCTGACATTGAAAAGTTGGATAAGTAGATTCTCTATACTATAGGCAGGTGCAAAAACGCATAAGAGAGTCCACAGCGTCTGTTATTTTAAGTACAAATTGACTGAAATGCTGTTTTGAAGGCTCGCATTAGTAGAGAGGAATTATGAGGTAAGACTGTCTGATGCATGCAGTAGCTCGTCCGCGTTCGCAGGGAAAAACAAAACAAAAATGAAGTCCCCATGAGCAAACCACCAAAACCACAGCAGTACAGCAAACGCGACCAATTCGAGATCACTTGCAACGAAAAACGTCAGACGCGTTAGCCCAAGCTCGTGCGCTTCTGTAGTTGCCGGTTTGGTGCAAATCAGTCACGTACAGCTCTCGTAATCGGTGGTGCAAAAACACGGTGGTTTCAGACAAAAACAAACACGATACGAACTCGTATATATTACGAGAATGGTAACAAAACCATGGAAGAATGTCTATAGGAAAGAAAAAGCCTCGGTCGCTTCGCTCCCTCCTTTTTGGCGCTCCGCGCCAATTTAATTTAATTGCCGGCTCCAGGTAAGACCATGGGCGTGCGGCCCCATTCTTATTTATTTATTCATTTTCCATCCCATTTATTATCTTCGCACTTCTGTCTTTCTCCCTCCCTAGTCGTAACTCAGATCCGGGGTCACAAAGTAGGCTCCTCTCCCTCCCCCCCCACTATGGTTCTTGCCTTGATTTTTATCGCGCAGAGGGTTCAGCCTTCCCAACGCTCGTCGATTTTCATCGAATTTTGCCAACTCACGCTCTCGCGCTTTCCGCAGTCAAGATTGTTTTGCGAGAAAAAGTACTCGGGGGGGCTCGAACTCGCGACCTTGACGCTAACAAGCTTCGTGGTTACCTGCTAGCCCACCGGGGCGACCGGCTGTTGGGGAAAATCGAATCCTCGATATCCGGGCCTACAGGCTTCGTGGCTACCAGTTAGACCACCGGGGCGACCGGATAACATATAATAATGTCAACGTTTTATTGACTATATTCATACTTACGTTAACCCCCTAACGTGTGTTAGGATATCCGCAAGGAATTCCGCTAACACACTAACATGCAGTACGCGACAGCACTTAAGAACTCGGCAGTTAATAATTTAAGGCTGAATTTTCAGACGAAAATAAGAACATGACATATTTTGTACTGAAAATGGTGTAGGACACACCCTACCTTACATAAGAATTCCAGCCTGATCATAATTAAGAGATTCTTAACTGGTGTTGCGTACTGTAGTGTTATGGAAGGGTTTAATTGTCAATGTACGTTACCAGTCTGAAGTGTGCCAAGGTAGCAAGTAAGAATAAGGTAACAACATAATGTTTCTCGCTACGAGCTGGTGTCGCTAACACGGTAACACAATGATAACGTGATATTGGTAATTCCGCTAACACACTAACACATAGTGTTATGTAAACGTTTATTGAACCATATATGTACGTTATCCGTCTAAACTGTGTTACGGCAGCAAGTTAGAATTCCGCTAACAGACTAACATAACGTTACTCGCTGCGGGCTGATATCGATAACACGGTAACATAATGTTAACGCTTCATTGACCATGTACGTTATCCCTATTACGTGTGTTACGATGGCAACTAGGGATTTCGGTAACACACTAACATAGTGTTACTCGCTATGGGCTGCCTACCCTCACACCGTAACACTTATACTGCGGTCATCACGGGATCGAGGCAACACTCTAACATAATGCTACGCGATCGCCCGCCAATATCGTAACGCACTAACACTATGTTATCACAAAATCCGGAATTTAGATAACGTAGTAACGTAATGTTACGATTTTTTACCGCTGGCGCGTAACATTAAATAAAACGTTAAGAATTACGTTATCCGATGTGTGAAATATACATAAATAGTGGGGTGCGCCTGGTTCTTGGCGGAGTCATGCATTCGTACTTCGTTCTCGTACCCTATCGAGCTCTACCATGGGATAGGCGAGAAGTCGAACCGTATCAATGAGACGCGTGTCCTGGCCAGCATCGGCATCCTTGTCTCCCCCTTTTAAGTACCTCCCTTCACACCTAGCAATGAGATTTCGGTGTTATCACATCGCTAGAACCCAGCCGATTTTCTTTTCCGTAATTCGGAATCCAAAATCGCGGAAATTATAAAGTATCGATATTTAAAGGGCACAGTGACAATTCGCATCCCGAGGTGCTCCATAGGAGGTGTGCTCGTAGAAGGACATCATGGACGAAGAACGAAATGCTAAACGTGGAGTTTTTTTACCCGTGCTCATGTTGACGATATGCAGCAAAACGAACGCCTAAGGTCGGGAGGTCTAGGGTCATGACGAAGAAACGGTCAATACATTGACTACCTTTGCGACTATTCGTTAGTTAGGTTGTGCAACGGGTATTCCAGCATCGCAATATATGTGCCTACATACAGCAGAACTATTTATTATGCATGGAAGAGAGAATAAACAGACCGGCCTGGATTAATATGATGCTTGGACCAAGTCGATGAGATGCGGTCGCACGTATTCAAGAAGGGTAGAGCTTGCTTCTGGTGTAGCGGAGAGGGTTTCCCTGGAATGAAGATGATAAACTGCTTGCGTAGCGACACAGATCCACGCGGTGGCCAAGTGCAATATATAATATCAAACGGCGACCACTCGCAAAAAGGGGAGGGGCCACAATCACCGTAGCCCTTGCCGATACGAACACTCACAACTCTGTCGTCGTATATATATTGCAACAGTTCTGGTCGTGCATATGATAGGCTTGGTGTTGCGTATTCCTTCTTGACGGGAGGTACCACGGGGAGTCGTGTGTTGGTATAAACCGTTAGTTGGAAGCACAACATGCACAGCATGACGAATACAATTCTCAGTAGGTTCACGTGTGCTCCGTTTCTGACGCATACGATGCCCATAAATACGGAAGCAACCCCCCCAAACAAGAGTGAGTTACGTTGCACTAATATATGTACAAAGGAAGGGTCAAAACCACATATTTTTTGTATCCGTCAAATATCACTCGTGATCTTTTTCCGGAGACACCAGCACAAGAGTAAAGGACACCAAAACAAAACCGGCTGAAGAGAAAGCCAGACGGATGTTTTCAATAACTGTAGAGTCATTTCTTGAAATTAGGGTAGGAAGCACCCTCTCTCATTTAATAACCCAGCCTGGACGAGCGTTCCTTTTTCATATTAGGTTCTCCGCGCCGTCGAAGCACACCTTAAGGGGCCTCTTCGGGAAAACCAAGTATTAGAGCAAACAAAAAACAAATCGTTTTGTTTTTTCAGTTGCCATATTTCTGGTGTAATTTCTACCTTTTCATGACTCCCTACGGAAAACAACATATATCTAGGTATATTGCTCAGACTGCCGACCGACGAGTGGTTTCACAGAGCGTAGGTCATGGTCGACATTTGTGTCACAGGAGGCATCTCGATCAGACGCTTTGTTCGTCATGAATAGTGCCTCTTACTCGGAAACGACTTGCCATACCCCTGGTACCCAAATACGAATTTGAAAAATGACAGTTTCTTCGGCTACTGATACTGTTTTAACTCAGATTTTCGACGAGGACGCCGAGCACTAGTAGGTGAACCTACGTGGGTCTCTAGTTCGACCGTCAAAAACGTCTTACATGGCCACAGCAAAGTGTAGATACCAAACAGGAGCTCCGAAACGATCAAAGATCTTGCTGCGGAGCATTTAGTTTCGTGATGCAAACACAGCAATGCCTACGCTCCCTTGCAGATCCAAGAGTCTCAACACCTCCTGAAGATTATAACGAACAAGCTAGGCGTTGGTCGGTTGGGGGTCTGAGAACTAGAACTGGAGTTATGCCGTGTTCCGTAAGGAGTACTTATATAGTGTCAATATACCAGATATATTTTTGTTGTGGCGAAAAATACACAAATGTATATTTTTTCAACACTCACGTGCTTTGTTTTTAAATGATCGAAGGGGCTCCTTAATGATTGTCAATACCACACGCAATAAAAACTAACGAGTTTGACAGAACAATTGTTTTATTTTTCTACAATAGATGCCGCTTTCTCTGAGTACGTCTTCCATTTGGAAACCTATTACTCCTCAGGTTGGTTAGTATTTCGAAAGCATGCCCATTCATGAGTAGAACGTTTATCGACACCTAGTTGTTTTACACGTTTGTTGGTTAGTGTTCTTGGAATCTATTCTGGAGCGGGGCGTGTAAGGAGAAACATCAACTGTAGTATCTGATCTTTAACCTTGATATAAAGGGGCCCTTTCGGTCAAAACACAAAAATAAGTAGTTGAGTGTTGAAAAAAAACAAATGTTTTGACCTTTATACAGAAGCAGCATGTTCATGCGAGGAATAATATGGCATACACAAAGACCCCCCCTATGGTCATATGACTACGGCCGTGCACAACATGAGTACACCCCCCCCCCCCCCCCCCCCCCCCCCCCGCTCCCTAAACATAACAGCACAAACCTTTTAAAACAAATATTCTAACCTGTTTTTTCCTCCTATTGTCGTGAGTTTGTTTACAGCGCCAAAAAAACAATTTTTGCATTGTTTCTGATATATAAAATACCTCGTGGTGCGTGTTGGTGTTCTGATTAGCTCAGATGTTGAGTGCTGTGCCTTCTCGTAGTAAGCGGGCATGTATGGAGGCTTCCAAACCTGATATGCACCCGTACTACAGCGATTCAGCGTATATGTTTTCCGTCCTTCGGCCTACACGGGCATCAGGCACGAGTGTGCGAGCTGGAGTGTCTGGAGAGTCAGGAGTGTCCGGGGTGTTTTCCGCAAATTCTTCAACGGTGGCGTACAAGACAAACACGAAAAGCAGGTAGGCAAGGTACGATACGAGTCAATGACTCTACTGAAGGCGTGGTCAGCAGTTTGTGTCTATATGTCGGATTCTTGTTTTGCGTCCAAAGATATATGTTCATATGCTTCTATCAGCTACTCTGTATTGTTCTTGTTGGAGTCGCCGGAAATACCTATAGCTAACTGTGATCTCTCCGCTCAGCAGCATCATTGTATTATACAGTGGTATGGAATGCCTTGTATCAAGGCGGGAGGGGGTGGCTCTTAAAAGTGCGCTTACACGGTGCACATAATTTAAGGTCCCATCTATACCACTTTCGGTCTTATAAAAAGGGCGAACAACTGTACTTCCGCATGATCTTATAGCAGGTAGAACTGCAATGTTCCATCGTCTATATATATATACTTCCGGGCAGTGTTGGCGCGTGGGTAATTCAATCTGGGTGGAGTGAGGTGGGCTTTGATATATTCGTTAAAGCATAGTGGCTGGCGTTCGTTCCCTTTGGTAGGTATTTTAACCGTCGTGTGCTCTCAGAGGCATGTAGTTGTTCCAATGGGTTTTATAGTTGAGGTATTCGAGTGTCCGAGATTGCATGGAGATTTGTTGCCGTGTGGGTTTTAGGCGGCTTGGTCATCCCAGTATATTGTTTGGAGCGTTGCATTCCTTGTTGAGTCCATGGGTTTTGCATGTTAGTAGCCAAGTTTCTTTGCGGTTTATGATTTTATTCAACCACGCCGATCAACTACCACTTTAAAGCAAAGCTTCAATATACTCTCTCCGTGTGCCGCTATCATCTACCAGGCATTAATGTCGCTAAATATCGTGTGTATGTCATCGCCGTCGAGGTATTGGGTTCGATTCTCTGCTCGGGCGGCGTCTGCCGCAGAGACCCTGTAACTGAGTTATTTATGTATTTATTAGGGCATTAGCCAAAATAGGTACTCGTATACCTACTACGCACTTAGAGTCATTTATAGGTACACTGCGTAATGTACACCGGAAACGGCTTCCGGGCCCGCCTGATATTGGGCCTGCGCTCCATTGTACCTACAAATGGCTCAAAGTGCGCAGGTACATCTATTATTGACTAGTCAATGTGCGTATCACCTATTTTTGGCTTCAACTGTACCTATAAATGGCTCAAACGACCACTTTGGCAACTGAAAAATAGACAGACGGCCACACATTCACCCACGTTTGCTACGTATGGAATGTTGTTCCGGACTGCGCCAACGGCTGTGTAACTTTGACCCCCTCGTAACCGTATGGTATAAAACTGTACACGTATATTATGAAAGTTTCTCCTACTATATACTGCACTACAGTATGTATATTATACTTTCAGCATAACGGCATGGAAACACTCGTCATTGTTGTTTCTCCGCATCGTATATATGTGTATGCGCAGGAGGGGTGTCGTACTGAATACGTATGCATTGATCGCGATACGATTTCTCGCGTGTAGGTAATGCGTGATAACTCCGCAGTGTCAGTGGTTGTACTGGTACGGTCGGCTGGTTGACAGTCCCGGCATATGATGTGGCCGTCTGTCTATATTTCAGTTGCCAAAAAGTGGTCGTTTGAGCCATTTATAGGTACAGTTGAATCCAAAAATAGGTGATACGCACATTGACTAGTCAATAATAGGTGTACCTGCGCACTTTGAGCCATTTGTAGGTACAATGGAGCGCAGGCCCAATATCAGGCGGGCCCGGAAGCCGTTTCCGGTGTACATTACGCAGTGTACCTATAAATGGCTCAAAGTGCGTAGGTATACCTATTTTTGGCTAATGCCGTATTTATTATTATGACATTCTTTCTCTCCAGAGTTTTGTGTTGCTTGTCCTGTGATCACGGGCTATCTTTTGCACGATGAATATCATAATATGAGAACAACAACCAGACTCAGACTCTGACACCCTTTGTAGATATGGTTATGTACGACGTTTTTACGTATTTGTAATTTGAAACTTTTAAACTCTTACGAGTACTCGTACTACGTAGCTACGCGTGAAGGTATTTAAGGGGCCCCTTCGGTATTAAAAAAAAAATGAGTACGTACTTGAATGTTGAAAATTTATACCAGGTACCAGGTATTTTTTTCGTTTTTTTATAGCAGCAATACTGTTTCTGGTAGAATAACACCATGTCAGTCAGTACTCCTTACGGAAAACGGCATAGCTTCAGTTCTAATGCCCAGACCTTCGACCGACGACGTAACGTATGACCGTGTTCGTTATAGTGTCTAGGAAGTATTAGGGCTCTTGGATCTCCATGGGAGGGCAAGCGTTGCTGTGTTTGCATCACGAAACGAAAGTGCTCCGCACCAAGATGTTGATCGTTTCGGAGCTCCTGTTTGATATCTACACTCTGCTGTGGCCACGTAGGACGCTACGGACGGTCGAAATAGAGACTCAGGTACGTTCACCTACTATTAATAGTGCTCGGCGTCATCGTCGAAACTCTGAGTTGAAACAGTATCAACAGCCGGAGAAACTGATTTTTTCAATTTCGTCTAGGGTATCAGGTACCAAGGGTATGGCGAGTCGTTTTCGAGTAAGAGGCACTTTTCGTGATGGACAAGGCGTCTGATCGATATACTTCCCAAGACACAAATGTTGACCGTAATCTAGGCTCTCTGCAACTACGCATTGGTCGAGATTATGAGCATTAGAACTGGAGAAATGCCGTTTTCCGTAGGGAGTCTCGAAAATGTGGAAATGATACCAGAAATAGTATTGCAACTAAAAAAATAAAATAAAAAATCATTTGCTCATCTATTTTTGTCGGAAAGGGGCTCCTCCCAGCAAAACAAGTAAAAGGAGCGGTCTTGGAACTAAAGTACAAGAACGGGTGGAATGAGGAGCGTGACAGACGCCTTCAAGTGTTCTTCTCTTTTTGCTGTGGTCCTACAATAATCGTGATTGATTGGATCGTTTTTTAAGCGATTTGTGTCAGCACAGAAACCTTTTATTTAGTGACCGGCAAGTAGTTGATGGGTGTGCGTGGTGGGTGAGAGAGTTACTGGGTGGGTCGGTTGGTCCCTGGGCTGGTAGTCCCACCATCGCCAACACCACCCACCAACATTTCTTGTTAAGCGATGCGTGTCAGCGCAACAACCTTGTACAGTAGGTATTAAGTGGATCGCTGGGCTGTGTGTGTTGGTGCATATTATATGGAAACGACGAAAACTGGCAGGGCATCATGTATGTATGTGTACTACTACAATGCTGTGTACTGGGCAGGTCAAATACGTACGTAGGTGCAGGTATAATATTGAAAATAAAATGGTACAATGGTTCTAAGATCAAGTTATCGTAAAAAAATGAAACAAAATGAAGGAGGAAAGCAGCAGCAGCGGCCGGAAACGTAGGGCACCATATTTGTGTACTCAGCAGGTCAAATACGTATAGTCCATCCGGTTAAATTTTGCCATCTTGTGACCTCCACTTTTTCTCGCTCAATTTTGAGAATTGTAAGGCGAAACAAACTTCGCAAGAACCGCGGGGTCGAGAGGAACTCAAATCCGGTCTCAATTTTTATTTTGAAAAAATTGTCCATTTTTGGCCATTTTTGAGAAAAATTGGCCACTTTTGGCCACTTTTGAGAAAAAATGGCCCAAATTTGGAAGGGAAAAAAAAGCGTACTTTTTGCTCGTGTATACTGCTGTACATTAGAAATAGCACGCGCCTACGCCAATATCGACGATGCTTTCTTTCCCACCTCCTCATAAACCCATACTGTACTCTTTTGTGTGCATGTATTCAATGGAACAGTAGTATACCACCACCACACCAACGCCACGCCAACAGCAAGCTCAACCATAGCAGCCATCCACCTTCCCACCACCACCGCGCCAACATCACCACTAACTAATAGCTCCAGCAACGCCTCACAAACTATCTATTCTACATACATAGTGTATTCTACTCTTCCGTCTTGAATGACTTCAACATGTCATCGATGGCGGCAATAGAAGCAATCCGGGCTTCGCGCGCCGCGGCGAGGGCAGCCTGCTCTTTGGCCTTACGCCCAGCCCTCTTCATTGGCTAGTGTTTGTGTGTGGGTGTGTTCTCCCGCGTGTTTGTCTGTGTTCATGTGTATATATATATACATCAGTGTATGTATGTGGGTGTGTGTCGCTCTGAAACTTTGAGCGGCCATATCTCGCTCAAATAATTTTTTTTTTGCACAAAATAATGAAAATCCCCTAGGTGCAGGTCCAATTCGTCCGAATCCATTGAGTTTTTCGGGATCGTAGGATCAGTTATTCCACATAAAACGAAATCAATTTCGCCCCCCATATGAGGTTTTCTGGCTTTTTCTCCCCCAAATCTCGTACAAAATAAAAAGAGTTGACTTCACATGAAGCTGGTCGACGAGATCTGTTCAAAACCGGTGTCAAACAAAAATAGGCACCACACGTTCGTTCATATAAAACCAAATAAAACCACGCAAAAAATCCACGGATTTGCGAATATCTCGCCAACAAAATGATAAATAAAAAATTTGATCCTACCAAAAGACGCGCCTGAAACAGACCTTTTTAACGGTATATTCCATGGCACCAAGGGGTAATTCTGTCGTCCACAATAAATTATTTATTGTATGGTCAAATGATGGCAAAATTTAACCGGATGGACCATACGTTTGTGTTTGGTTTGTATTTTTCTGCATTATTTCATAACTCTTTCTGTTTTATTGTCTTTCTGTAACGTACGAAAAAAATGGTCGAATGGTTCCAAGATCAAGTTATCGAAAAAAAATGAAACAAAATTAAAGGAGAAAAAAAAATGTTTGCAAAAACCGTACAGGTATCGGCTCCGTAGAACGTGCACGTACGTGCCGGGCTATCCGAATTTGCACGTACTTTCAATACGGTTATATGTATGGCAGGAGTTGTTTTAGATATGTAAGGCCTACATTGGTACCAAATGGGATCGAGGTGCCAGGTGGGCCTCCGGCGGCTCCTGCGGAGGGCTGATCATATTTCTGCACCTTGTGGGTGGGAGCAGGGTGCCAAATGGGATCAGATCCGGGTGGGATCAGGTCCGGGTGGAAGCAAGGGTAAATATGGTGCAAACGTACGTGCAGATCCGAACAGCCCAGCACGTACGTGCAATTATACGGCTGGTGTACAGGTATCAGCAGCAGCAGCAGCAGCAGATAATAAATGGGATGGACAAAAAAAAACAAATGCTGCTGCTGCTGCTGCTGTACGAGTACGTACCAGGAATATGAGCCCAGCGGTGGTCTGGTGTGACTTATCACCTATACCATGCATCGAGGAGGCTGGGAGCACGAACTATACGACCAAGCTTAGCCATCTTAAAACCACGTTCACCAGCCACCACAAGCAACAAGCTTCTCGTGCCCCTGTTGCTCGGCTGGTGTTTGTGGTGTTTGTGGTGTTTGTGGTGGTGGTGATGGTTGCTGGTACTACTGTCGTTTTTCCGGGTTGCTGCTGGTGGTACCTGCGTTCCCGAGAATGGAGGGCACAACAAGGCAAGCCACACCATCACACCACCACACCACATGCTGCCACGACACCAACACCACCAGGACAGAGCTATTGCACGACTGCGCATCTTCCATATAGCTACTAGGTGGTAGTGGCGGTGCGGGTGGTGATGGTGTTTGGTGGTGGTGGTGGTGATGGTAGTGGTGGTGTGGTGGTGGTGTGGTGTTGGTGTGGTGGTGGTGATGGGGTGTTTTGTGTGTTTTTTTGTGGTAATGCTCATCGCTGCTATTAATACGTACAACTGCTAGTTTGCTACTGCCGAAACATCCCAGTGACAATTGCCACTGGTAACTAATTATCACAGTCACTATGTCAGTATGCGACCTAGCTCTGCGATCTCGGCACCGCTTTCGACACGAGCAGCACAGGACGGTCGGCACAAATAGCGGGCCTCTATCAGTCCCGAGCGTGTCTGAATCGGTTGAGTGTACGCGTCGCGCGCCAAAAAAAAGCAAAGCGAACGAAGTAAGAGGGACGTGTGAGAGACGGACAAACCTCAATATTAAGGATTCTTTAAATAAAGCCACGCTGTGGCAGTTTTCAGAACTGTTTTTTGTCCGTTTGTGTCTATACGTGAGCAGGGGCACACACCCACGGGCAGACACCCAACCATTATGAAGAGCATCTATTGATGCTCGAAGGCCTGCGGCCTTCTCGCATCAACATCTCCTCATTATCAATATTAAGCAATCCAGTAAATAAAGGCACGCTGTGGCAGTTTTCAGAACTGTTTTTTGTCCGTTTGTGTCTGTACGTGAGCAGGGGCACACACCCACGGGCACACACCCAACCATTATGAAGAGCATCTATTGATGCTCGAAGGCCTGCGGCCTTCTCGAATCAATATCTCCTCATTAAAATCAGATGTGTTTACTCAGTTGTAATATGTATATAATACTTATGGTTTAATTTCGACCACTGATCACTCCCTAGCCAAACCCGCACATCTCTAGTGTTCATGCCGCGACCTACTCCGCGTGATAAGTTGTACACGTCGATGGTCATGGACAACATTGTTGTCTCAGGAGACAGAACGATCTGACGTTTGTTCAATGACGAAAAGTGCCTTTAGTCAAAAGCGACCCCCAATAGCTCTCGTGCCCCAAGACGAATTGAAAAAATGATGCATACCATTTTTACATGTAGATGTACGTCAAGGACGGCTAGCACTGGTAGGTGGACTTACCGGGGGGGCTCTACGGTAGTTTGACCGTCCCTAGCATCATACGCAACCACAACAGAGTGTAGATATCAAACAGGAACGTTGAAAAAAATACCCTATTATTGCTGGTGAACACTCTCCTTCGTGACGCAAACACAGCAATACCTACCCTCTCTTGCCGATATAAGATCCCCAACAGCTCCTCGAGACCATCATATAAAAACAATACGTTGGTCGGTCGCAGGTCTGAGCATCAGAACTGGGGCTATGCCGTGTTCGGTATGGAGTAGGTATAATATAGTGTTATTTTACCAAAAACATTATGATTGATGTGTTGTAAAAAAGAAGAACAATGTATGGTCCATCCGGGACATTATTTCCATTCACGTTTTATACTATTATACCGAGTTTAACAAATAAATTTGAACATTGAAAATTCTATATTATTCGTGATCGCAAAGACAAGACGAATCGATGCTGAGATTTTGAACGAAAACAAAAAATCACACTAACAACAAGTAATTATGCAACATAGCATCAAGAAAAAAACACCATAACCGGCCAAAATTGGCCAAAATCAGTCGTTTTGGGATAAATCCTAAATATCTAACGAACGTTCGCATTCCAGGAAAAACGAAACAAATACCCTGCGTTAGGCCCTAGCCTTTCAGGCATGCCTGAAAAAATGCCTGAACTACTATTTCTGAAACAGGCGTGCCTGAAGTACTGTTTTCGTGCCTATCTTGCCTATCTTTTGCCAGGCACGCGTCAGGCACGCTTACAGGCATTTAAGGCACAACAAAAAAACGCCGTTAGTCTGGAACTCCCAAAATCAGGGGAAAGGGGATATTGTGTTAGGGCGTAGCCCACACCCACAGCGCACAGCCCATAGCTCTGATAAAGGGGACATTACGATACCAATGAATGCAACAAGCAAACCCTAACCGACCAGCACCTGGTGATCCCACACAAGGTTCGGCAGCGATAGACTTGAGTGGCTGTCCGAGCAGCTTGCCCGTAGCAGCAGCAAAGGGTTCCACATGCAGCAAAGAGTTCCTGCATATTATATAGACTGAATCGCTCTGGCAGCGCCACTTTGCGGGCACATGGTACGTATTATACTCGTATAGTACAGGACACCTAATAAGAAACAGGGAATCTAGCCCAGGCTGGATTTCTTATTTCAGCGAGGGTGCTTCCTACACTAATTTCAATATAAAGACTCCCGAATTTCTTATTTTACTTCAAATCTCAGGCTGGATTTCTTATTAATATGTTTCTTATCAGGTGTCTTGTACCGTAATAGTAGTACAGTACAGGACACCTGATAAGAAACAGGAAATATGGTCCAGGCTGGATTTCTTATTTGAGAGAGGGTGATTTCTACACTAATTTCAAGTTAACGACTCCCGAGTTTCTTATTTCCCTCTAAATATCAGCCTGGATTTCATATCAGCCTGTTTCTTATTAGGCAGCGAGCATTCAGCGCGTTGGACAGTGCGGGGTGCGGGGTGGGGCATGGCCGGCACATTTTCGTTTCGGCATTTTACCTCTTGAAACCAAACTACTTGAAATTAGTGCAAGATTTGCGTTCGGGCGCTGAACAAGTTTCAGGCATTATTTCAGGCAAGTTGCCCATTTACACAAAACTACTTGAAATTAGTATAGGCTTTGTCTTGGGGCGCCGAAAAGGTTTCAGGCACGTCTCAGGCATTGTTTCAGGCAAATGCCTGAAATATATAGGCACGTTTCAGGCACGTTCAGGCACGTCAGGCATATGCCTATCTTTTTGCCTATCTCAAAATTTTTCGCCTGCGGCGTGCCTATCTCCGCATGCCTGAAAGCACCTGAGGCGTGCCTGAAAGGCTAGGGCCTACCCTGCGTGTATGGCTTCAATCCATCGTTTGCTGCCCTCTTTAATAAAATCTCACACACAATTAATTAATGTAAACTTGAACAAAACGACCTCCAAAATCTGTATTTTTGCCGATATCTCCGTCAGTTTATCGATTTGTTTCAAACGGAAAAAATCCCAGGCGCAAATGTGACGAGCTCGCTAAATACGCATTCTAAATATTGTGTGGCAACACTACAATCCACATGAGCTTAGACCAGAAATTCACGTTTTTTGCAAATATCACTGAATATCAGGTTAAATAATAATAATAATAAAAAAATCGACGTGTTATTATCTCCGTTTCGAGAGGGCCGTTTCAAGGGTATCTCTGGTTTTTTCAACAACCTACCCATACCCAAGATAAGTGTTCCTTGGTGATGGGGGAATTCGGATATTTGGAGCCGGACGGACTATGTGTATATGTTTTCAAATCTATCAGGTACTCGTACTGTACTTGATTTTAAAGGGGAGAAATCCATGGCTTTGCCGACCAACCCGGTGACAACCCTACGTCTGCTCACGCTTGCAGCAAGAACCTGGTGCTTGCTTGCGCCCGATGTAAGGATACTTCCCTCCACGTGGTGCCTTTGTTAAATGCCTGGGCTACGTGAGAGCCCATCAATTCACCAGAACTAACCATACTATATCCCTGTCCCCGATACAGGGACGCCTCATTATCTCTACCAATAAACCCTGTTTTGTTCCTTACTCCAGTACGGAGACCGTTACATTACATTGTTTGGGCACGAAACTACCCTTTCATGGCCGACGAGCATAGGTATGACGTGAATTTCCAGACGTCTGTCCGTCACAGGCCTAACACACGCGTGTGCTGACTACAGACCAAATTGACGGGCAGAAGTACGCACTGCTGTAGTATTCACGATGCTTTGACGGCAAGGATTGGCGGCATTGCGAGACATCACATTGACGGCCGATTTTCACGGCTGGACCTGACGTTAGGGGCAGGTGTCGATGGCAAAACGAGACGGTAAAAGCAGAATGTTTCGACGTGACGGGACTGTTAAGTTCTAGGGGAAACATCTCTTAGGCGGGAGGGGGCGGTACGTGGTAACGTTAAGTAAAGTTATGAACGGAACTGGACGGAACTTCACCACAATACCGAATTTTGTGACAGTTTTACGGTCCTGTCCCGTCCCGGCTATTTTGTGACAGTTTTACGGTCCTGTCCCGTCCCGGCTCGTCGTTTCCGTAAAAAACCGTCCCGTTAATTTTAGCCTTGATATCTGCACACCAATGGTGCACTGAATACTCAGTTTGCCTCGTACGTTTTGTTTTTATTTTTTTATCGTGTTTTTTGTTGTTTTCTTAAACCTAGTTCGATTTATTTCACGGTAGGTCGTGCCTGTCGTAAGTGGCATTGCATTTTCGCATTTTCTGCTCCGCTTGCTGCATTGCAGCGTAGTATCCCGGTGTCGTAGTTTTGATACCACATAACTGGTACCTCTCTATTAATAGGATGAAGAATCGGCACGGGGAATGGGTGTGCTGGGTGTCGACGCGTAGAAATAGTAGAAATGGCGATTTAATGTGAAGAACACACACAGACCATATCCGGCGCATGGTTGCCTATCCACACATATTACTTAGTATATATATTAGAGTACTGTCTTGACTGAAACTCATTTTGTTTCCTGGAATTAGTGAAGGTTTGTGTAAAACGAAATGAGTACCTAATATTGATGGTTGATCGTTTGAGAGCTTCCAAGCGGCTTACCGTTAGACCCTGCGTCACTCACAAATGGAACCCACGTTGGCGCCAGCCCACTACACGCTACCACGCCACGCCACACCACCTACCACCACCTACAACCACCGCGCGCCTGTCATCCCCTGACATCACAAAGACATCGCCATTATACACGACCACCTTGCTGGAGTAAGCCTCTTCCAAGCCGCACGTTACCTCCGGCACCTTTTCGTGGTTAACTTTCAGACCTCCCGCCTCCACTCACCTTGTTCGACAGGACAACAATAATTTCTGACGTGTTTGATTGGGTGAGTCTCGGACGGTCTGTCTCTATATACTTCATAGTGTAAAGGCATGCTACGATAGAGGTGCACCTCAGTGTTTCTGGGGCTTCTGACTTGAGGAGCCCAATACTCGTCCCTGAACTGATATTTGCAAAATTAGGAAAGGGAACCGAACGAACCATCCAATGGTCTTTCGGTATACCACAGAACACAGATACTATTGCCAAACAAGAATGGCATCCAGAAACAAAACTATCAAAAAGTGCTAATAATATTAAACTGTCAAAAAGTGCTACCTCTATCGTAGCACGCCTCTGTACTATTAATAGGTTCTACAGTAATGGACACCTAAAATCAGAAACAGGGAAAAAAGAAAGACAGACCGAGTTTTGCTACTTCAAACGAAACCCGCCAGGCTCATCTTCCACCGCAACATACGAAAGCCCGTTTGCCTCCCTGAGGCAAAGTCCCGACGCCTTCAATTATCGCTGCTGCATCCCCTTCGGAGCCATGTTATTATGGTTTTAGTCGGGTGGGCTACTGGTAAAAGGGTAACACAAGACGCATCGAATCTAAGGCTTACACTGGAACAACTTCCCAACCTTCAGAACAGCGGGGTAGTTGGTCTGCGTATGGGGTCGTACGTGCCCCTACAAATAGCCTGAAGGTCAAAACAGTCTATGGGGACCCAAAGGAGCGTATTCTGAGGTTTTGACATGAGGAAATGGCCTTCTGTCAAAACAAATAACAGCAGTCAAAGTATGCTTTAAAAACATACTTCGTACATATTATGCTTCGTCTTTTTTGCAGCAGAAATGCTTTGTCTGGCACAAAAGCACAGTGTGTGTTCTTCACAATTAACCTTCCTTTCTACCCATCGACATCCAGCACACCCAGCGTCCGTGCCGATTCTTTATCCTAAAAATGGTACCAGTTATGTAGTCACAAAACTAAGAGACAGAGATACTACGTTCAGTGCAGTAAGCAGAGCAGACACTGCAATGACATATACGACAGGCATTACCTACCTTGCGAGCAATCCAGGTGCATGAAAGAGAAAAAAATAAAAAATAAAAAATATAAAAGCGAAAAAGCGAAAAGGAAAAAATAGTAAAAAATAAACATACTTGAACAAATCAACAAGTAATCAAACAACCAAACAAAACATGACACAAATAAAGAACGTGTCGTGTTTCTTCTCCCAGAGGAGATGCGACAGACAATAAAATCAAATTAAATGAAACGAAATGAAATGGAATAAAAAACAACTCAAACAGAGCAAGACTAAGAACGACAGGAAAGGACAGGCAACCGGAACACACCGGTCGCCCCGGTGGGCTAGCAGGTATCCAGGAAGCTTGGCTTGTTAGCGTCAAGGTCGCAAGTTCGAGCCCCCCCGAGTGCGGACTTTTTCCCGCAAAAAAACACTTGACTAGCGGAAAGCGCGAGAGCGTGAGTTGGCAAAATTCGATGAAAATCGACGAACGTTGGGAAGGCTGAACCCTCTGCGCGATAACAATCAAGGCAAAAACCGTAGCGGGGGGGTGGGGGAGAGGAACCTACTTTTGTGACCCTGGATCTGTGTTATGACTAGGGAGGGGGAAAGACAGAAGTGCGAAGATAATAAATGGGATGAAACACAAAACAAAAAACACCTTGCAGGCAGCCGAGGCAGGTATATACCCGTAGTACGGACAGGTACTACCAGCTAGTCGGTCTGGTACCTTGCTACCCTGTCTGCCGTCTCCTTCTTGCTTTCGTCCGCCGAGGATTCTCTACGAACCCCCGCCCCCCTCTTTGTCCATCCCCTTGGGCGCCATCCATACCAAGATAAAATAAAACAATGGGAGGGTCTATAGTATCGCTGTCGTGCCCCCCTGGAGAAGCTGCGACAGGCAATATACCAAGCAAATGATGAAAAAGAATATAACAGAAAGGCCACCAGAAATAACCAAGGCAAATCACGGAGCTCGCCATCCACCAAGCCAAGTAGTACTTCTTCCTTATAACAGGGATAAAGAACGGGAGTAACAATGGAACTAAAAACATAAAACGAAACGGAAGTCGTAGTATGATATCATTACTCCTTACCGACCATGGCATAGCTCCAGTTCTGATGCTCAAGCCTTCTCCATACCAAGAACGTATATATTGTTCAAAATGTTCTCTAGGAGGTGTTGGGGGGCTTGTATCTGCAGGGGAGGTCAAACATGGCTGTGATTGCATCATCAAAATGAATGTGCTCAGCAGCAACTTTCTTTTTCGTGTTGAAGCTGCTGTCTGGTATCTGCACTACCTCTGCTAATAATGTCGCCGTTGTAGAACGCTACGGACGGTCGACGCGAGGGCCCAGGCAGGTTGGCCTACCAGTGCCCAACGTACTCGTTGAACATGTGAGTTCAAACAGTATTAACAGCCGGAGGAATTGATATTTATTTTAATTGCATTTGGGTACCAGAGCATGGGCAGTCGTTTTAGAGTACGAGGCAGTCGTATTTGAGTAAGATACACATTTCGTCAGATCGACCCGACTCCTGAGACGAAAACATTGCCCATTACGCACGCTCTTTATACAACTGCTCTCTGAACATTACAACTGGACAATTTTTTTTTTCGGTAGGGAGTAACGAAAGGTCCGAAGTATACCATTAACAATATTGCAACTGAAATAACAAAAAATGAGTTTTTGGACTGAAGTGCTCTTTTATGTTTACAGTACGCCACAGCACTTGTTAAATTCCTATTGAAACTCAGCCTCGCGTCTTATTTCCTCTCCAATTTCAGCAGAAATGCATAAATCAAATTTCTTATTGGGAGAAGAGGCGCAAAACGCCAAATTCATAAACAATAAAATAATGATTTTGCGAAAGCGTTGAATGCGACTTTGTTTTATTGCTGAGCGGTTGTCAAGGGTTTGTTTGCTCACATGGCATCTATCGCTCATAATGCACATGATTTTCATTAGAAACACGATGATGCTCTTCAGGACTGCAGGCATCAAATATTGTCTTCACCACCTTCAGTGATTCTGCATAAGCACCACTCGTACTTAAGGGTTAAAGCTATTATATCGACATGGTCTACGTTACGCACGTTAGGCGTCAATACTCTTCTCCTGCTACGGACTGCCGGGTTTTCTTTGCCTACTTCCGAATCTCCGAGCTGAGCGTTCTGCCCGCTCCCTCCGACTGTACCCCCCGTCTGCTCTTTGTCGTTACGCTCTAGTAATACATATGCACCCACCGCCGCACTGGTTTACGTGCTGTATGCACCTAAGGGTAACTTCATGCTCCACACGCTTTGGGCTGCTTCAAAATACACGCGGTAGTCGTACACTTCTTTCGTGCGCTCCTGACTCTTGCGAGTGACCAGGCCACCAAACCACCCCATGCTTCGTCTCACTAACACACCAGGTTTCACTAAAGCGTTGTCTAGAGCAGCTTGTCTCGACTCTTGAAGACGAAACGCATTCGGAATCACCATCCCGACTGCGACATCCTCCGGTGACATGTCCTCTTCGTCGTCCAGCAGAGTCAGCGGGTCTTTCCCATTGGCGGAGTCACCTGAATGCCATACGATGAGAGTGTGGGGGCAAATGACAATAAAAAGATTTTTGTATTTCACGTTGCGCAAGGGTCAAACTCTGGGACTGTTCCCGAGGAGAGAACCATACGTGTAAGAACCCACTAGAGACTGGTGCTATTGTATCTATAGTTGTAGCCTGTACAGTGAACCACCTTAAAGCGCTGAACCAAACGAGCCTATGTAATAGATGCAACAACACAAAAACATAAAACCTGCATGTAACCACCTTCTTGCAAGCTGTCCTCGTCTTCATCCTCGCTGTCCTCGTCCTCGTCCTCACTGTCGTCCACCTCATCGCTGTCCTCGTTCTCGTCATCAATGTCGTCCACCCCATCGCTGCCCTCGTTCTCGTCCCTATCCTCACTGTACTTGTCCTGCTTCCCTCCTCCTTGCGTTTGTTCCCCGCCCCTTGACCCGTCCGTTTCCTCCCCACTCCCATCACCAAGCCCCCACCATACCCGTCACTCCCAGCCCCGGCCCCTGCCACCTCGCCCTCCCTTGCATCGCCCATGAACGCCAAAGGCTCCGTCAGCCCCTCCACTTCAATTTCCTCGTCACCTGTCCCGTCCGCCGTCATCAAGGTCCCTGTCGTAACAAGGTGCCCCTTGATAACACGTTCCTTGAGCTGCAATAATTGTCGCTCAAGTATCCCGACTTCAGATTGTATCTAGGCAAGAGTCGTCAAGGTCCCGCAAAGCGTCGTGGGATTCATCTATCGCGGCGGACCTTCACCACCGGGAATCGAAACCACGATGCAGTGTGCAGGTCAAGGGCCTGCAGGTTGTCTATTAATAGCAGCAAGCAGTACACCTTCCACCACCACACTGCTAGTATCCGCACCGAAAACAATGAAAAACAATACGAAGGGCTGCAAAATGTTTACCTGCATGTTTGCAGAGGGGAAAGGATTTTGGTTGGAGGGAAAAAATGGGGTTTGTTTGGCCAAACAAACTAAATATATATGTAAAAACGTCGCCTCTTAGGACGGTTTTGGAGCGCGGAGGAGCTTGGCTAGGGGGATGTGGCCTTGGGGGATGTTTGGGCAGTTTAATATTTTCAGGGGTGCGATGTATTCAGCCAGATTCTTATATGCCGACCCCCTTGCACTTCCCAATTTCTAGTTAATATTTCCTCCTCGAGTTCAGCACAAATGCTTGGCTGTAAATTCTTAAAATTCCGTAAATCCCAGCCTGACATTCTTAACTGCCACATTCTTAAGTGCTGTCGCGTACTGTAGGAATTGTCGAGAAGGGTGTATATTGCGACGATCTGAATGCCTCCCGAATTCACGACCAGACAAACTATATAGGTCTGGAGTCTACAAACAATTGGACATATATCGATGCTTGAAATAAGCATCGTAGGTGGTCAAGGGCACACGTCCCACTCTACGACGAGCTACTGGCCACGAACGCCGTTTTTATTCACCCTACCCCCCTCGGCTCCTTTCGAGTGTCGGTTCCCCTTGCCTCCTTTTTGTATTTTCCGGCTCTTCCGGCCTCCCCCTCTTTGCCTCTCCGTACCTCGTTTCCTTTCTCCTTTCATCCCTCGCTGCGGCCTCGCTGTCTAGATTACTTTCTGACGTGTTTCGTCTGTGTTTATGTATTATTGTCTACAATGCCCAGCTATAGAGATGTGCCCCTCTGGCCCAGAATATAAGGAGCTTGTGCGTTTCAAGATTCAATTATGGACATTAGCCAAAAATAGGTATACCTACGCACTTTGAGCCATTTATAGGTACACTGCGTAATGTACACCGGAAACGGCTTCCGGGCCCGCCTGATATTGGGCCTGCGCTCCATTGTACCTGCAAATGGTTCAAAGTGCCCAGGTACACCCATTATTGACTACTCAATGTGCGTATCACCTATTTTTTTCTTCAACTATACCTATAAATGGTTCAAACGACCACTTTTTGGCAACTGAAATACCGGTATAGACAGACGGCCACATCATATGCCGGGACTGTCAACCAGCCGACCGTACCAGTACAACCACAGACACTGCGGAGTTATCACGCATTACCTACACGCGAGAAATCGTATCGTGATCAATGCATACGTATTCAGTACGACACCCCTCTTACGCACGCACACATATACGATGCGGAGAAACAACAATGACGAGTGTTTCCATGCCGTTATGAAGAAAGTACAATATACATACTGACTGTAGTGCAGTATATAGTAGGATAAACGTTGTTATATTACATACGTGTACAGAGTTGTACCATACGGTTACGAGGGGGTCTAAGTTACACAGCCGTTGGCGCGGTCCGGAACAACATTCCATACGTAGCAAACGTGGGTGAATGTGTGGCCGTCTGTCTATATTTCAGTTGCCAAAAAGTGGTCGTTTGAGCCATTTATAGGTACAGTTGAAGCCAAAAATAGGTGATACGCACATTGAGTAGTCAATAATAGGTGTACCTGGGCACTTTGAGCCATTTGTAGGTACAATGGAGCGCAGGCCCATTATCAGGCGGGCCTGGAAGCCGTTTCCGGCGTACATTACGCAGTGTACCTATACATGGCTTAAAGTGCGTAGGTATGCCTATTTTTGGCTAATGCCCTTCAATTATATTGGTCCCTGTTATATAACAGTGGTAGTATATATGCTTTTCGACTACATATAACATATATTATTATAATAGTTTATCTGTCAATCCAGCTATGTTCCGAAGTTTGAAGTGGCACCTCTTCGACAATCACGACATTGTCGACCCTTCCGTCCTGAAATCACTATATTCTCACTTCTTATAACATCTTCAACAAGCGTGACCCCTGTCCACCATTTCGAGTTTTTATATATATATTTTCCCATCCCATCTATTATCTTTGCTCTTCTGTCCCTCTCCCTCCATAGTCGTAACTCAGATCCGGGGTCAGAAAACAGTCTCTTCTCCCCCCTCCCCCACTTTGTTTTGTTTTGTTTTTCCCAACCCATGTATTATCTTCGCCCTTCCTTCCTCTCTCCTTCCTGGTCGTAACTCGGATCCGGGGTCACAAAGTAGGCTCTTCTCCCTCCTCCCCCACTACGGTTCTTTCCTTTATTTTTTATCGCGAGAAGGGTTTAGCACTTTCTTCCCTCGTCGACCTGCGTCGGATTCCGCGTACCCACGCCACGAAGGCGCTCTCAGCAATAATTGATTCCTTTTTATTAAAAAAACAAAAGTCAAAACGTCTCACCGCGGTTGGATTCGAACTCGGGTACCATATGATAGCAGCCTATTGGTATGAAGCTGACCACTACTCTACCGGGGCTAAGCCAGCTTGACTATGTAATTTTATATTGGTTCCCTCTCCGTTGTTTCTCATCCAACCCATGTGAATTGTTCTTATTAATAATAGACTTCGTAGTATGTCGTGCCGGTCTTGTTTGTGTGTTCTTCACCGTAAACCGTTCTTGTTGCCCGTCATCCAGCCCAGCCAGTGTCCGTGCCGATTGATCATCTTACGTGGAGAGACAATGGTATAAGTTATGTGATAACCAAACTACCGCGCAGAGATATTACGTTGCAATGCCGCAGGAAAAGCAGACAATGATCTGCCATATACGACAGGCACCACCTACCCTGCTTGCAATCCAGCTGCGTGAATAATAATGATAAATAAAGTGAAAAGGAAAACAGTTTAACTTGTAGAGTAGATTCGTATATATATAGTAAAACAGAGCAACAAACTTAAAAACGACCACAGAAGACAAGGAAAGAAAGTGTCGTGTTTCTCCCGGAGGATACATGACAGGCAATAAGCAACACATTGTATACTGAAATGAAACAACGTGCCGGGAAACAGAGCAATACTACGAACGAAAGGAAAGGATCCGAAACATAAGCACACCATAGCCACCCGCCAGGAAGACGAGGCAGGTTTTATACGGGTAGTACAGACAGGTTCTACTACAAAACTACGCAGTCGGTCTGGTACATTACTACCCCGTCTGCCGTCTCCTTCCGGCTTTCGTCAGTGGCAGTTGCCGTACGAACCGTTCACCCCCCCCCCCGTCTCCATTGCCTCGGGCCCCACCCGTACAACGGATGCATGGCGCTTCCTGCTCAATTCGGTTTCGTATTCGCGCCAAACACCAGAGACAAGAAATGAGCGGAAGAAAAAACAAATACAAAATGAGTACCTGCGTCGCGTACGTAGCTAAAAAATCGAAAACAAGTCAAGAAAATAGGGAAGGTCAGGAAAACAAAGCCAAAAAGCGACCATGGCGAAATCATAATACTACAAACATAAAAACATATAATGCGAGAGGTTGTCGCATCGCTGTGGTGGCCTCCCTGGAGGAGCTGCGACAGGCAATTAACCGACGAAACAAAACAAAAGAAGAAACACCAGAAATAACCACGATAAACATGTACCGCGCACGCTATCCAGCAAAGCAGTTGTTCCTTCTCCTTATCACAGGGATGTGAACGAGGTGCAGAAATAAAGGAAAACTAAGCAAAAACACAACAGGCCCGCATTCGGAGCAGCCACAGAGGTGCGTGGTACGGGTAGCCTAGACGGGTTCCACCTACTAGTCGGCCTGGTACCTTGCTACCCTGTCGGCTGTCTCCTTCTTTCCCTCACCAACCGCGGTTTCACTATGACTATTGCCTCCTCCCTTGCCATTCCCTTTCGAATCACCCACAACGGATGCGTGATTGCTGCATACTCAGGTACGCCTCATCTTTGTGCCGCCAGACCATGAACGGGTCAGCTGATTCAAGGACCCCCCTGTACCACTTGCCCGACTTCTTCGCTGTAACGATCCACTGTGTGGTCTGTGCTCCAAACACAAACGGGAAATGTGCCGTGAACCCCTCGGTGGCTCGAAAAACCTAAACGTCTTGAACAAGGCATTTCTGCTTACTCTTTGGCTTCCCGCCCGGCCTCCGTCCCTCCTCACCCGTCATTGTACTGAACATCACCTGGTTGGTTAGTCGCCCCTTGTGCTGCCGCGCCACGTCCCCCCCAAAGAACAACTGTCGCTTACGTATTGTCGTTTTGCTGCCCTCCCATCGCGTGCGCTTGAGGGCCTTCGCGTACGGGAGAGTCGCGTAGTCGCCATGCTGACGGCGCTAGAAGCATCTATTCCGCAGGAGGACTTGCTGATGCACCGATCGGAGCCTGTACAAGTGGTGTTCACTGAAAATCCACGTCACATATCCGTGCAGCAGTCTCTCAATCACGTCGGCCTTCAATAGGAAGATTTCAGACTAAGCGGGACGATCTTCACCTCGTACAACCTTGGTCCGAACCGTTTGAATCATACCCGCGTGAAACCGATCCGTCGTCATATTACCAGCGAAGGGTCAGCGTCTTCGTTGATGGTTCCACCAAGGTTAAGGGGCCCCTTCGGGCAAACAATACAAGAGCAAATAAAAAACAAAAGTCATTTTTAATTCACTTGCCGTACTATTTCTGGTATATTTACTACCCTTTCATGACTCCCTAAGGCCAACGACACCTCTCTGGTTGCAATGCTCTCACGGTCGGCCTATAATTAGTATTAAAGAGCCTATGTCATGGTCAATATTTGTGTCTCACGAGGCGCATCGACCAGACGCCCTTTTTATCACGAAGCGTGCCTCCTACTCAAAGCCCACTCGCCAATACGCCTGGCACCCAAAGAAGAATTTGAAACTTGGCAGTTTCTCCGGCTGCTCGTACTGTTATAACCGTGATTTCGACAAGGACGCCGAGCACAGGTGCGTGAACCTACCTGGGCATCTAGCTTGACCGTCCGTAGCGTCCTACGGGGCCACAGCAGAGTGTAAATACCATACAGGAGTTCCGAAACGACCAAACGTCTTGCTGCATAGCACTTTCGTTCCGTGATGCCAACACAACAATGCCTATCTATGACCCCTTGCAGATCCAAGAGCCCCTTTACCTGCTACGGACGACAACGAACACGCTATATGTTGGTCGGTCGGAGGTCTGAGCAATAGAACTGGAGCTATGCCATGTTCCGTAAGGAGCACTGATATAGTGTTATTGTACCAGATAAATATTGCTGCTGTAAAAAAGTCAACACATATTTGTTTCAACACTCCAGTACTCTTTTTTGTTCATGAAGGGGCCACTTAAGAATCGTATCTGCTGTGGACATCAAAATGACGTGCTGCTGCAACTGGACCTACGCGATCAGAGCTCCGACAAATTTCGCGTTGGTTAGCAGACGACATGCCTTGCTGGAGCCGGCTTCATTGTAGAAAAATTAAAACAAATATGTTGTTTCCTACACAACGTCTGACAGTCTTTGGTATATCCCTATTAGTGAACTTCAAACTTAGAACGCTCACGGCCAGGTGCGAAACTAAATACAAGCAAGGGCGCCTTCAACACGTATCAGTTACAAGAACGGTGGGAATGAGGAGCGTGACAGACGCCTTCAAGTGGTCAAACTACTAACTGCATTAAGCTACTGCGTTGGCCGCTTTTATCTTTTTGCTGTGTTCCCGCAATTGTCATTGATTGGATCGTTTTATATTTTAAGCGAGTTGTGTCAGCACATAAACCTTTTTTGGCTCACGCGCGAGTAAATACAGTAGGTTGGTGGGGGTGCGTTGTGGGCTGTGGGTGAGCGAGTAACTGGGTGGGTCGGTTGATCCCTGGGCCGGTTGTCCCAAGACCTCCCACCAACATTTCTCGTAAAGCGATGAGCGTCAGCGCGAAACCTTGTACAGGAATGGATCGGTGGGGTGTCGGTGTTCGTGGTCATTTTTTTTTTTTCCATCCCATTTATTATCTCGCCCTTCCTTTCTCGCTCCTTTCTGTATAGGTCAAATACGTACGTACTGTGTGTGTGTTCTTCACATTAAACCTTCCTTTCTACCCGTCGACATCCAGCACATCCAGTGTCCGTGCCGATTCATCATCCTAAAAAGGTACCAGTTCTGTGGTCACAAAACTACGACACAGAGATACTACGCTCAGTGCAGTAAGCAGAGCAGACAATTCAATGCCATATACGACAGGCAAGACCTACCCTGCTAGCAATCCAGGTGCATGCAAGAGAAAAAAAGAGAAAAGAAAGAAAAAAGCGAAAAGGAAAAATAATAGAAAGTAGACATACTGAAGCAAATCAACAATCAAGCAACCAAACAAAAGCATGACAAAATGAAAAGAAAAAAAAAAATGTCGTGCTTCTCCCAGATGAGATGCGACATCTAGTTAAAAGAAACCAAATGAAATGAAACGAAACGAAATGAAATGAAATGAACCGAAAAAAAAAAAAACAGTGCCAACAAAGCAAGACTAAGAACGACAGGAAAAGACAGGCAGCCAGAGCACACCAAAAGTACCTTCCAGCCAGCTGAGGCAGGTTTGTGCCCGTAGTACAGGCAGTCTCTACCAGCTAGTCGGTCTGGTACTGGTACCTACTCTGTTTGCCGTCTCTTTCCTGCTTTCGTCCGCCGCGGTTTCCCTACGAAACCCCCCACCCCCTGTCTCCATTCCCTTGGGCGCCACCCATACAACGGATACGTGGCACTTCCTACTCAGTTCCGTTTCGTCCTCGTGCCTCACACGAGAGTCCAGGAAAGAGAAGAGGAAGTAACAAAAAACAAAATGTATACGTACGTAGCTAAGCAGCCAAAGAAAGTCCTAGGAAAATACGGGGGGGCGGAGAGACAAAGGCAAAAGCGATCACGGCAAAAATAAAAAATAAAACAAAACAAATGGATGATGCGAGGGATTGAGCATCGCTGTCGTGCCCGCTACAACAGGCGTTACACCAAGCAAAAACATAAAAGAATAAAAATAAAAAATAAAAAAAGATCACCAGAAATAACCAAGGGAAACAATGTGTGTGTGTGTTCTTCACATTAAACCTTCCTTTCTACCCGTCGACATCCAGCACACCCAGTGTCCGTGCCGATTCATCATCCTAAAAAGGTACCAGTTCTGTGGTCACAAAACTACGACACAGAGATACTACGCTCAGTGCAGTAAGCAGAGCAGACAATGCAATGCCATATACGACAGGCAAGACCTACCCTGCTAGCAATCCAGGTGCATGCAAGAAAAAAAAGAGAAAAGAAAGAAAAAAGCGAAAAGGAAAAATACCCAGTTCGCAATCCACCCAGCCAGGTAGTACTTCTTCCTCATCACAGTGATAAGAACGAGAGTAACAACGAAACTAAAGAAGACGAAACGAAACGAAAAAACAAAACAAAAAACGAACAAACAAACAAACAAACAAACACAACACAACAGAGCCGCGTTCGAAGCAGCTACAGAGGTGCGCGGCACGGGTAGTCTAGGCGGGACTTACTAGTCAGCCTGGTACCTTGCTATCCTGTCGGCTGTCTCCCTCCTGCTTTCATCAACCGCGGTTTCTGTACGACTGTTGCCCCCTCCCTTCCCATTCCCTTGTGCACCCCCCGCGACGGATGCGTGGCGCTGTCTACTCAGTTCCGCCTCGACCTTGTGCCACCGGACCATGAACTGTTCAGCCGCTTCGAGGACCCCCCTTACCACTTGCCCACTTTAGTTGCTGCAACGGTCCACACTGCGGTCTCTACTCCAAACACCAACGGGGCCTGTGCCGTGGACCCCTCGGTGGCTCGAAACACCTTGAGGTCTTCAGCAAGGCATTTCTGCCAGGACTTTGGTTGTCCGCCCGGTCTGCGTCCCTCCCCACCCGTCATGGTCCCGAACATCACCCGACTGGGTAGTCGCCCCTTGTGTTGCCGTGCCACGGCCCCCGAAGAACAGCCGTCGTTTACGGATCGTCGTTCGATGCTCTCGCATCGTGTCTGCTTGAGAGCCTTTGCGTACGAGAGGGTCCTTAGTCGCCAGCTGCCGACGCTGGAAGCCATGACACGCAGGAGGATTTGGTGGTGTACCGATCGGAGCCTGGCGAAGTGTTGTGCACTGAGGGTCCACGTCACACATCCGTATAGCAGGGTCTCAATCACCTCGGCCTTCAACATGCGGATTTCAGATTAAGTCGAGCCGTCTTCATGCGTACAACTCTGGTCCGAACCGTTTGAAGCACGCCCACATGAGACGGATCCGTCGTTCGATTTCGCGTGAGAGGTCAGCGTCTTCGTTATACTTGAAAAAAAGGAATAATTTTAACAGAAAAATCGAGGGTGGTCGATTTTGATTTTTCGTCATCTCGACATAAGTTTTTGTTCGTGGTTGGGGGCGGGGGGGGGGGTTACACTACAGTAGTAACATCTGAGGAACAATACTTTTTTTCTTTAAATAACGGTATTTGCCGTTCATTTTTTGTGGCAAGAAAAAAATCCGAAAATATCAAAATGAAGATCCACATTTCCATCTCACATATTTCGTGTTGTGCTTCAAGCTGTGGAAAAAGAGGTCAGCCCGGCATAGACAGCAACATAGGCATGGCCCAGAAGAAACACACGGCCCGATTGAGCACTTGTACCCGAAGCACTGCGGTTGGACGTACCGCAAAGGCTTGTCTCTGCTTTCTGTTTAAAATCTGCAACTGGTTGATCGAGTTTCGTTTGCCGGGAAAACTTTCACCACCATCAGGGGGGGCTCCGCACCCGTAAACTCTTGTTGGCGTCCACCCTGGGGGCCAGGGCGAGCATTCTCCGGGAACACAATTTTGTTTAGAGACTCGCGGCCCGCGGGGCATGCAGTGCTCTGCCCTCGGTCCGGCCAGAAACGCGGCGGAACCTGCGTGTTGGTCGTTGCTCTTACAGCTCACGATAGTAACCGACTGACAGCTCGCCTCCGAAGTGTTTTCTGGCGCTTCAAACGGTTGGTCACACGGCCCGAGGTCACAGGGAGCACTTTGCAAGCAGCAGCGTTGCGTGGCGTGCTCTGGGGGTGGAGCACGGGCTGGTCTGCTGTTCCCGGCCGTCGGTGCTGCTTGGGGCCGTTTGGGTGTACGTCTCTCTCTGGGTATACCATCACGGACGACATCACCAAGTCTGAGAGGGGAGACCATTTGCCTCGCACAGAGTTCGCCTCGACCCCTCTACCAGAGGAGAGTCGTCGTGCAAAGTCTTAGTTGTATACCTCCTTCCTAGCTCGAGCACGAGTAGGCTGCGCATCTACAGCAGTATCTAATCATCAGCGACAAAAAAACCCAGCTGATTCTATAAAAAAAACAAAAAAACAACATGCCTCCGGCGATTTGGTGCTCGTACGTACAAGTACGTGTGGTGGCCCATTGCCTTACCGCCTCGTTATACTGTAGCGAGCGCCTGAAGAACGTTACAGTCGAGTACCCTGAAAAAAACAGCATACATATCCACATACATACGTGCATCCACACACACAAGAGCATACTTATTGTTGTATGCGTACTGTGTGCCGTAGTCTACAGCAGCAGTACTGCTCAAATATTGCATGAAGGCAGTGCATTTTGTTTTTTTTTGGTTGGGCGAGGGCATATCAATGAGAGGAAGAGATCTGCAATACAAAAGGCAACATGTTGTGTTGCTGCTGTTGTGATGAGCACGCGGCACACGCACGACCTGTTCCAAAGAAAAAAGACAAGATCGCATCAAACCACACGTACTTGTACGTACGAGCACTCAAATCACCGGAGGCATGTTGTTTTTGTCTTTTTTTTTTATAGAATCAGCTGGGGTTTTTTTTGGACGCTGATGATTACATACTGCTGTAGATGCGCGGCCTACTCGTGCTCGAGCTAGGAAGGAGGTATACAACTAAGACTTTGCACGACGACTCTCCTCTGGTAGAGGGGTCGAGGCGAACTCTGTGCGAGGCAAATGGTCTCACCTCTCAGACTTGGTGATGTCGTCCGTGATGGTATACCCAGAGAGATACGTACACCCAAACGGCCCCAAGCAGCACCGATGGCCGGGAACAGCAGACCAGCCCGTGCTCCACCCCCAGAGCACGCCACGCAACGCTGCTGCTTGCAAAGTGCTCCCTGTGACCTCGGGCCGTGTGACCAACCGTTTGAAGCGCCAGAAAACACTTCGGAGGCGAGCTGTCAGTCGGTTACTATCGTGAGCTGTAAGAGCAACGACCAACACGCAGGTTCCGCCGCGTTTCTGGCCGGACCGAGGGCAGAGCACTGCACGCCCCGCGGGCCGCGAGCCTCTAAACAAAATTGTGTTCCCGGAGAATGCTCGCCCTGGCTCCCAGGGTGGACGCCAACAAGAGTTTACGGGTGCGGAGCCCCCCCTGATGGTGGTGAAAGTTTTCCCGGCAAACGAAACTCGATCAACCAGTTGCAGATTTTAAACAGAAAGCAGAGACAAGCCTTTGCGGTACGTCCAACCGCAGTGCTTCGGGTACAAGTGCTCAATCGGGCCGTGTGTTTCTTCTGGGCCATGCCTATGTTGCTGTCTATGCCGGGCTGACCTCTTTTTCCACAGCTTGAAGCACAACACGAAATATGTGAGATGGAAATGTGGATCTTCATTTTGATATTTTCGGATTTTTTTTCTTGCCACAAAAAATGAACGGCAAATACCGTTATTTAAAGAAAAAAAGTATTGTTCTCAGATGGTTACTACTGTAAAACCAAGTGAAAAAAAATAAAATGAGGACAATTTTTTCCCCATTTTCTTATTTCATCATGTGATCACAACGGTTGCAACGGTTTTCTATCCCGACCTCTGGGGGTGTGTTGTATCGTTTTCTCTTTTTTCTGGACGCCCCTGTGTTATAAGATGTCAATACCGACGGATACAATGGGGATTTGACGCGATCGTATAAGAAACAGGTACGAAGGAGTATAATATGGATGGTTTGACGAGGAAGTGAAGATATTCGGATCGAGACGAAATGAGAACGTGGTGCCCGAGGAAAAGGCAGGGGAACATATCGGGTCGTTGTCACATCTCAGAGACAACAGAGGATAGGAGATCGGTCTTGCGTATTGCGGGCTATCGAGCTGTACAACATGCACAAGCATCGGAGAGTGGAAGGAAGTTGCTTAGAAGTTTATTGTACGAATATTAGGATGCGGAAAGACTATCACAAAAAGGGGGTATTATAGTATCCGGGAAGTTGAGTAATTCATTTAGTATTCGAAGACGCAGAGCAGGGTCGAATACGCCGTGTCATATTATAAGGGTTATGCGCATAACCAGTATCGAATCGAACAGAGAGGCACGAGTCGGACGATATGATTGGTTAAAGAAAAAGTATCACATAAGTAGGAGATGTCATTAGGAGATAGGTTGGGCTGCCTCGCGGGCATATACTGCAGATATCGAGCCTACGAGCTCAGAAGTGATTTGAGTCTCGGCAGCAGCAGCATCGTCGAGTCGAGGTGAGGGTAGACAGCAGCAGAAGAGACGTCGAGAGCATTTGGGGTTCGGAGCTAGATAAGCAGTGCAGCAGACGAGCGAGGTGCACTGTGAGCAGAAGGGAAGGCAAGCGTTTGAGTGTGATTTGAGTTCGGCTTTGTTTTGGAAGTGAGTTATAGGACAAGGAGAGAACCAGCGCAGCTCAATACGAAAGTCATACGATCATCCACATTTCTCAGCTTGGTATACATCGCATCGTGCACCTACGTGGACCTGCAGGACCAGTATTGTGTAAGAGGTAGACTGCTGCTGATAGCCAAGCGTGCTTCAGTGAGCGAGACTGATTCGATCACGAGGATTTCGTGTACTTTGTGTAAGAACATAACAGAGTACAGCCAGCCATAGACCAAAAGCGTCTCGTTGGTGAGAAGCTAATTATTGCCCACCCCGTTTTCCAATATTTTTGTTGAGAACAACTGAGAGCAGTGCGAGTATCTAGCCGCAACACGCGATCTACTCATACCGCCCAGCCAGGCGAGCATACCCGTGACAAAGCGACTGACAGTCTAGTCTACATATTATCACATTGGAGTCGTCGGCAGGAGCAAAATGCAAAACAAAAAATGTACCTGGTACAATCGTTCCAAGACCAAGATAAGTGAAGTTATCGTAAACAAATGAAATAAAATTAAGAAGAAAACAAAATGCTTCCGAAAACCGTACAGGTATTATACGTAGGGGGAGGAGGGAGAAGAGCCTACTTTGTGACCCCGGATTTGAGTCACGACTATCAATAGGAGTTATTTCAGTCTAACTATATTGTATATTACTGTATACCACAAATCGCTTGGCGTATACCAGGTACCTGGTATCAGTGTTGAGCACCGGAGTCCTCTTGGGGTCCGGTCGGTTATCTCATAACCGACCGGAGATGGTCTCCGGTTAACCCGTTATTTGGACTAAATAACCGAGACCCGAACCGCGAAGTTTCCGGTCGGTTATTCGGTCGGTTATTTCACATAAATGGCTATTTTGCGCCACGTTCGCACCCCCAAGGGAAAAAAACGCTTTTTCCGATGCTCGTCTGTCGGCACATCAGCAAATCAAAGTATCCGTAATGCACGCATTACAAGAACGGTGGGAATGAGGAGCGTGACAGACGCCTTCAAGTGGTCAAACTCCTAACTGCATTAAGCTACTGCGTTGGCGGCTCTTCTCTTTTTGCTGTGTTCCTGCAATTAATTGTCATTGATGGGATCGTTTTTTATTCTAAGCGATTTGGGTCAGCACATAAACCTTTTTTTACTGACCGGCAGGTAATTGATGGGTGTGCGTGGTGGGTGAGAGATTTACTGGGTTGGTCGGTTGGTCCCTCGGCTGGTAGTCCCACAATCACCAACACCACCCACCAACATTTACTGTTTAGTAAGCGATGCGTGTCAGCGCAAAAACCTTGTACGAGTACAGAGAAAAATGTACCAGTAAACAAATACATCTGAATCATTTCATAATTCGTTTTTGTTGTATGATCTTTTTGCTCGTATTTTGTAAAATCTTTATCAGGTATCAGGTCGGTTGGTCCCTGGGCTGGTAGTCCTACAATCACCAACACCACCCACCAACATTTATTGTTAAGCGATGCGTGTCAGCGCAAAAACCTTGTACAGAGAAAAATGCAAACTAAGAAATCTGAATCATTTCAGAATTCGTTTTTATTTGTATTGTCTTTTTGCTCGTATTTCGTAAAATCTGTATCATTTCAGAAATCGTGTTTTATTGTCTTTTTGTTTTCTGCAGCAGCAGCAGCAGATAATAAATGGGATGGACAAAAAAAACAAAATGCTGCTGCTGCTGAACGAGTGCGTACCAGGAACCACCACCAAACCACGGGACGAAGCCACCACCAACCACCACCAGCCACTACGAGCAACAACAACTTCTGGTGCTCCTGCGGCTCGTGGGGCAGGGGTGGTGGCGGTGGTGGTGATGGTCGTCGTTGTGGTGTTTGCTGGTGATGGTGGTGTGTGTGCTGGTTGCTTTTTTAGTTGTGTGCGATGATGGTCTTCCTCTTCTCGTCCGATCATCACCGTTGTTGCTCTACTGCCGAGAAATGTGGTCTTCACTTTCAACCCTTGACAGCCTTGACATGCCGTGACTGTCACCAAACAACTAGTTTTTAGTGTGGAACACTCCACCCTACACCCTTGACAGCGCATGTTTTGCCTTGCTTGACATGTCTCCCGACATATTTGCTTGAGAGTTGCCGGTGGTGATGCTCATCGTTGCTATATACTACTGCTAGTTTGCTCTACTGCCGAGAAATCCCAGTGACACAATTTGGCACTGGCAACAGTTTAGGGCAGTCACTACCGCCTAGCTCTCCGATCTCGGCACGGCTTTCGACACGAATAGCACAGGACGGTCGGCACAAATAGCGGGCCTCTATCAGTCCCGAGCGTGTCTGAATCGGTTCAGTGTACGCGTCGCGCGCCAAAAAAAAGCAAAGCGAACGAAGTGCGAAGTGCAGACGAAGTGCGAAGTGCAGACAGACAAACCTCAATATTAAGGATTCGTTAAATAAAGCCACGCTGCGGCTGCTTTCAGAACTGTTTTTTGTCCGTTTGTGTCCGTTCGCGACCAGGGGGGTACACCCCCACGGGCACATACCCAACCCATTAGGAAGAGCATCTATTGATGCTTCGAAGGGCTGCGCCCTTCTCAGCATCAATATCTCCTCATTACAAATAGACGCACGACGCACACCACGTGGAAGTTGACGACAAAGCGGAACTTGTCGTTGAGTCGTCCGGCATGAGTCATTGGCGTACAGCTAACAGGCGAGCAGACGGAGCATAACTACAAAAAAACGGATGGATGTAGCAACGCTCAGGACGGCGAGCGGAGCCTACTTCTTGGTCACAAAACAAAATGGACGAGGGCTTCCACAACCACTTGACACTCAACACGCAGAAAGAAGCAAAATTGCTCTCGCGGTTCAGTTCTTCTCCGAGGTAAAAAAAAAAATCCTCATCGATCTCAACTCTCAACGCAGTACAATAGGGAAAACAATGCGTAATGCATAGGAGAACGGACTGACTGCTCGTGTTGGTTCATTCACTCGTATATTATTGATCGTATTATTGATGACTGATGATCTGTTAGCTTTGATGACCCACCAGATTGCTGATGTGCTGTTGTGATGCTGCGATGGCTACATGGCTACCGGTGTGCGCTGTGCTTGTGTGCTGACATACAGGGGTTTCCATACAGGTACAGAGGCGTTATATGGGGTAGGGGATCGGGGACACAAAACCGACCGGAAATACCCGGTCCGGTTATGTCCGGTCGGTTATTTGAAATAACCGAATAACCGGTTTCGAATGTCCGGTTTTCGGTTACGATAACCGGATCGCGATTTCCGGTTAAATAGCCGTAAATCGGTCCCGGTGCCCAACACGGCCTGGTATACACCGGCAGCAGCAGCGGCACAGCAGCAGCAGCATACTATGATACTGGTGTCTCGCTCCCGAGGAACGAGTAACACGAGAGATGCTCAGCCGACATAACACACAGAGAACACTACACCACCACCCACACCAGCCGCCACGAGGAAAAGATTTGCTGCTCTTGGTGGATGGTGGTGGGGGTGTGGTGGTGGGGGTGGTGTGGTGGGGGTGGTGGTGGGAGTGGTTGTTGGTGAGGGGTTATACAGCAGCAGCAGCAGCAGCAGCAGTGCAAACATTAAAAACTCGTATAATATTATAGGGCAGCGGCCAAAAACAGGTACACCTGGTCCGTTCGGGGCCAAAAACAGGTACATACTAAAATCAAGTTTAAAACGCACCCCACGAACCTGCCGTTCCTTGCAATGCAAAGTAGAGTTTTTTCATGCTCTTCGTGCTCGCCCGGTGGCTACGTATACGAGTAGCTGCTATTAATAGTACAGGAACGAACGCCTGCTGCTGTATTCTCCCTTCTCAACTTTTGTGACACCCCTGGTATTCCAAGTCAACCACAATCCCGAAGGGGAGCCTTCTATCTCGTATTATTTCGGCGGAGGTGTGCAGGCAGATATGTGTGTGTGTCGCTCGAGTGGCGTGTAGTGCGAGGTGCGAAGGGAGAAGGGGGTCTCCGCGTACGTCGGCATTTGTATAGGGGGCATAGGGTGGAACTATGAAGGGCCTCTGATTGGCTTAAAAACGACAAAAAAAGGTGAAAGTCAAGCAGAGTAGACAAAATCAGGTATACCTGGGTTTTGAAGAGGCAAAAACCGGTACAACGAGTTTTGGACCAATGGCAGCGCACGTATGTACCTGATTTTGGCCGCAAATGGACGAGGTATACCTTTTTTTGGCCGCTTCCCTATATTATATGTATATGATACTGGTGCTCGTTCTTCTCGAGAGAGGAGTGCACAAGGCAAAAGCCACACAATCATCGCTCGCGGGCACCGACTAACACGAAGCTCACAGCCAACATAACACACAGAGACCACTACACCACCACAAACACCAGCCGCCACGAGAAATATAAGCTGCTGCTCATGGTGGATGGTGGTGGAGGTGGTGGTGGGGGTGGTTGTGATGAGGTGGTAGAATTGGTTTTCTGGGTCCAAAAAGCTCTCTCTTCTTGAGCCACCATCGCCACCACAGAGCAAGCATCCGACTACCATCACCAGACCACGGGAAAAGACTCCACGAACGCCCACCAGCTACTACGAGCAACAACAGCTTCCAGTGCTCCTTCGGCTGGTGGGGCGGGGGTGTCGGTGGTGGTGGTGGTGGTGGTGGTATAGCGTTTGCTCGTTGTGCGGGTTACTTGTTTTGTTGCAGGTTCAAATCTGGACTTGGTGCTTGAGAATGAGCGCGTAGGTTGAATATATAACCCCAGTGACAATTGCCACTGTTAAGAGCTAGCTAGGGTAGTCACTATGGCCTAGCTCTGCGATCTCAGCACCGCTCTCGACACGAGGAGTACTAGACGGTTAGCATAAATAGCGGGTGTCTATCAGTCCCGAGCGCGTCTGAATCGATTCGGTGTACGCGTCGCACGCCAAAAGCAAAGCGAACAGACGAGGGACGGACGAAGGACGAAGGACAAACCTCAATAGTAAGCAATCCGGTAAACAAAGCACACCTTGGACAATAGACAATAGTCTAATTATCTATTAATAGTTTCCTATTATAATTGGCTGGCAATTGTGGTCGCCAATTCCAATTATTTGGAACGCATCGAGGTCTATGGTACAGACAATTTCTATTAACAGACACCCACCAGGCCCTATCGTCCACCCAATTTATGCTAATATACACCCATCTACATTAATGATTGAAGTAATTGCTATTAACAGTTACAAACGAAATCCCATCGGTGAACCCATAGTCTATTGAAATATTATATCCCATTCTATTGTAACGCTACTGGACAATTGCAGAATATTTTCGGTGCCAATGGTGCTGGCAATTCCATTTAATTTATATTCTCCTAAATAAATGGTGCTGGCAATTCGATTTTATTGACCCCCCTCGAAATAAATTGTGCTGGCAATTCCATTTAATTGACATCCTCCAAATAAATTGTGCTGGCAATTCCATTTAAATGGCGTAAATGTAATTGCAATTGTGTTGGCAATTCCATTTAATTGACATCCTTCTAAATTATTTGCGCGGGCAATTCCATTTAATAGGCATATTACTAAATAATTGTCCTGGCAACTTCATTTATTGGCAGGCTTCGAAACAAATTGTCCAGACAATCAGGCATTTCCATTTAATAGACAATATCATGTTACCGGTCAATTGATTCCGGAGGCTGGAATTGGAATTTGACACATCAATGTATGTATGTATGCATGAGGAAGCTATTTCTCAAAGTAGCAAAGGCAAACGATTCGTGAGGCTGTCTAGCGATTGAAATTGCCGGACCAATTGATTCATGAAACAGTCCATTAATTGGAATCGACCAGACAACATATTTCGGAGGATGCCCATTAAATAAAATATATCGGACAAAATGTTTGGCCGCCGATTAATCACTAGGAAAATGTGTTCACATTACTTTTCTTTTCAAGCCTTGGACAATAGGTATCGTAATAGACTATTGCGCCTACAATAGACCCACCGAAAAGTCTATTAAATGAAATGAGGCGGGAAATTGATTCTTACCATATTGCCGCAATTGGAATTGCGAAGACAGCAACATATTGTAGTCCACCTACTAATTGGAATTGCTTGGGCAATTGTTTTAGAGCTCTGTTAACTAACTGGAATTGTCTCCGGCAATTTTTTCGCTCCGCAGACTCCAGTACTGTATTACTTCTTCAATAGGATATGGGACCTACCCGCGATAGACTATTGCTTTTACAGTAGATCTTCCGGAAGTCCATTTATGTGGAATTGGTCGAGATACTGCTTCCGTGGAGCATCTTGTAATAGTAATGGTTCGGCCAATAGGTTTTTGTCCTGGCCTTCCAATGGATATTGTTTCAGCAATTACTTTCTGGTCTTGTCTCACAATTGGAATGGTTCAATCAAACCGTTTCTGCTCTCATCTTCCAATAGGAATTGTTTCAATTATTTCGTTCTGTTCCTTTCCTTTAATAGGAATGGTCGCATCAATAGGTTTCTGCCCTGACCTTCCAATTGAATTTTTTTCAACAATTAGTTTCAGGCTTTGCCTATCAATAGGAGTGGTTTGATCAATAGGTTTCTTTGCTGCCTTTCCAAATTAAATTGTTGGTTGGGTCAATAGGCTATGTCCTGACCTGACCTTCCAACTGTCAGTGTTCGATTTTTTTTCTGACCTCGACAATTCCGAGTAATAGACCGTACTTGAAATCATTTGGTTGGGCAGTTTCAATTGGTAGACAACACTCGAAAAAAATTGACAACACAAATTCGACTGATAGATCTCACTCGAAATAATTTGACTGGGCAATGCCAATGAATACAAATCACTAGAAATAATTTAGTTGGACAATTGCATTTAATAGATAGCATTTGAAATCAAGTGTCTCGGCAATTACAATTAATAGCCAGCACCCGAAATCAATTGTAGGCACAATTCCAATTAGTAGGCAGCACCCAAAATCAGTTGCCCGGACAATTGCAATTAGTATCCTTCAATCGAAATCATTTGGTTGGGCAAATCCAATTAATAGACAGCATCATAAATCAGTTGTAGCCACATTAAACTATTGTAATAGGAATGGTCCCAATAATTGTGCGGCAATTCCAAATAATTGACAGCACCCAAAATCAATTGTCTGGACAATTCCAATTGCTAGGCAGCATCCAAAGTGAATTACTCGGACAGTTCAAATGAATATATTTCAATCAAAATCATTGGGTTGGGCAATTCCAATTAAAAGACTACACCCAAAAATAATTATAGACACAATAGACTATTGAAATAGGAATTGTCTAGGGTGTAAAATAATGGCACGCTGTGGAAGTTTTCAGAACTGTTTTTTGTTCGTTTGTGTCCGCTCGTGTGCAGGGGTACACCCCCACCGGCACACACACAACCCCTTATAGAAGGGCATCTAATCGATGCTCGTCGGCCTTCGGCCTTCTCGCATCGTTAGCTCCTCCTTATAATATTGAATGAGCGCCGCACAAGGGCGTAGTCCTTCTGAGGATACCATGTTTGCGAACCAGACAAGCTGGGGGATTTCGATTTAGAGAGATCTTGATAAGGGCACGCCGGAACATCAGGAATATTATGTCAAGTAGGTGCGAGTAGGCATTTTTCCAGTACATTCGAACGACTTGGAAACATTGAAAGTACTTGAAAAACAAATGTATTCGATCGGTTTCAGAAACTTAATTTTTGGGAAATAAATAAATCGATTTGCTCGTCTCTTAGCAGATGTTTTTTGGTCACCAAGTACCCCTCACGTCATCGTAGTTCCACTTCCGCACTTTTTTCGAAACGTCATATGAATACCCCAGACGATCTATGAGTGATACAACCAACGTATAGTCGTAGTGATTTTTTTTTTTTCACTTGTTGCATATCCATGTTATTAGACCCCCGTGTTTGGATGGATATGTTTTTGTTAATGTTGGCGTGATATGGTGGATGGTGGTGGTGTTGCCTAGCAGCTTTTAGTTTACAATAAACTCGGGCGTTTTCGCTTCGTAGCTTTTTCCTTTCTCTTTTTTTTTTTGAGTTTGTTTTCTATTTCACGCAGCCGGATTTCTCGCAGGGTATGTCGTTCCTGTCGAATGTGTGTGTGTTCTTGGCATGAAACTGTCCTTTCTACCCTCGACATCCAGCACACCCAGTGTCTGTGCTTATTCTTCACCCTACGTAAAGAGATATGAGTTATTTGGTCACAAACCTACCACACGGAGATACTACGCTGCAATTCAGTACAGTATGCGGAGCAGACAATTCAGTGTCATACACGACAGGCACGACCTACCTCGGTGGCAATCCAGCTGCGAAAAAGAGAAAAGAATACACGAAAAAGCGAAAAGGATAAAATTAAAGAAAGGTAAGTACAAGGGTATGCGCGGATCTGAAATCCCAGATACCCCACTACCCCCCCCCCCCCTATATTGGAGGGAAGAACCGGACCGTTGTGATCCCAGAAAACAACAAGTCAACTTTTTTTTTAATTACCACCAGCGAAAACAAAATAGGGGGGGTCTCTATAACCAAGGTAAAAAAGGGAACAAAAAACGAAAAAAAATGGTTTTCGCTCATTTCGTCCTGTGATCACAGCGATCCGGTTTGTTTTTCATTCTGACCTTCCTACAAGTGTGGTGTCGTTTGCACTTTGTTTTTACACCCTTGGTAAGTAGAGTGTTTAGTTTTTTTTGTTTCTTACTTGTAGTTTTCTAAAAATTCTCCCGAAGGGAGGGTTTGTTCTGCCGAAGGGAGGATTTGAGGTATATGAAAAATAAAACGGCAAAAAATACTTTAGAGAAGTACGTTTTTGATCAAAAGTTACGGTAACTTTTGGCTCTCAGTTTAATTGGCCTACACGCACCGAGCATTCTACCGACGCAGAACGCCACGAGACAACACAACAACCGATGGGACCACAGAGGCTTGAGAGGTGTATCTAGAGTATTACACGGACGAGCGGTGTTGGATTTTGCTAGCGGGGCGCCGGCGGACTGCCGGCGGCCCACTTCCGGCGGCCCGCTACGGTACGCTCTCGCCGGCTTGGTATCGTGGAGGATGCGTCGTTCAGAAACAACTACTCGTATCATACGAGTACGAGTTCGTACAGGTACGAGAGTACTCGTACATATGTACACGTACTCGTACCGCCTTGCTTGTAGAGCGTGACGTGATGACGTGTCGTCGTATATCATTCCAATTCCACCACACTGCGGTAGCAGCAGTAGCAGTAGCAGCAGCAGCTGTAGCAGCAGCGGCGGCGCGCCGCCACGGTCTGTATATGTCGGGCGCCTGGCGGGCTTGGAGCAGAGCGTGCCGGCGCGGTGTCGCGCGTAGGTCGAGGGCAGCAGCAGGAGCAGCACACGACGAGAAGAATAGTCGGTCCCGGAATCGAAAAAGCAAAAACGGAAGCTGATGCTTCTACTGCTGCTTCTGCTTCTGCTGCTGCTGCTGCTGCTGGGGCTGCCGATGCTGTTTGTTTATGTTGCTGGAGCAAACACACGCTGCCGTTAGCTGCCGCCACCGTTAGCTGCCGCCACGTAGCTGCAGCCAACTGCTGTGCTGCTGCTTGGTGTCGTGGCAGCGGCGGCTCTGCGGTTATCCCTGCCGCCCCGACCGTTGCTGGGCTGCCGTTCCTCTCGTACGCTACTTTTTGGTTTCGTTCTTTTTTTGGTTCACCCCGCTTGCCTTGGTATTTTTGTAGGGGTCGCCTGCAGGATTGGGTTTACTTCTATCGCAAACACACCGAAATCGTGAAGGGAAGGGACGTCACTTTTTTTACCGGAAGGAAAGTATATTTTGTATTTACTTCTATTATCGCAAACACTCTAGTATCAGAATTGACCAGACCCACACACACAAACAAACAAACAAACAAAAACGATTACAAATGACAGAAATAATGGGTCGTGTTTCTCCCGGGGGAGATGCGTCAGGCTATATTGAATTAATAAATGAAAAGAACCGAAACAGCCCAAGACTAAGAATAAGAGGAAAGGAGAGGCAACCGAAGCACACCCAAAACACCTTCCAGGCAGCGGAGGCAGGCTTGTACCCGTAATGCAGACAGGTTCTACCATCTAGTCGGTCTGGTACCCTACTACCCTGTCTGCCTTCTCTTCCTGCTGCGCAGTTTACATACGAAACGCCCCTCCCTTTCCTTGGGTGCCACTCATACGACGGATTGGTGAAGCTTTCTACTTTTTTTCCGTTTCGTCTTCGTGCCAGACACGTCTGCTTTGCTTACTGCATTGCGACTTGGTATGTATGTGTCGTAGCGCTGTGACCGCATAAGTGATACCTCTCTGGGATGAACAATCGGCGCGGACACAGGGTGTGCTGAATGTCGAAGGTAGAAAGGACGGTTTAATATGAAGAACACGCAAACACACACGACGACTGCCTGGTGCATATGCCGTCCTCACACTATATATGCAAAGCGTGACTCAATACCGTGGGCTGTTGTGGCTGGTAGAGACCTGTAGGTTGCATTTGTTTGTGTCTTGTGTACAGTAGAGGCATTACGATAGTCCATTGGTCTACTGGAAGAAAAAAAACAAATTACCTTACCCAACAGTACCCAATATATAAGTACTTGAGCTTGGGTTGGATATCGAAACTAGAAAGGTTTCGGTACGATAACCGAAAAGAAAGACGATAAACGATAACGATAACGATACCTATCGTTACCGAACCGAAACATGAGCATTTCGAGAAACTATACTATAACGATAATAGAGGCGAGAACCGACGCACACAGCCCACAGCCCACCCGCCATCTAGGCGATTTATCGTCTTTCGTCATCACTACATACAGCAGTATACGTATACGGTATATGCATACGTCGTATAATTTACGTATTCGCGTCTCCAATCTTAACGTCTGAAGTTTTGAAGGTTTTAGTCCGTGCTGCGGCGTACACGGCGATGCTTGATAAGGATCGTGCGATCCATGTACGCATTTTACCTGGCATTCGCGAGACAAAGAAAGACAGAGATGAAAGAGCCATGAGCCACGCCCATTTTTTCATTATAACTCAAAATAGACCACGACGCCACACATCGCGTCATGCCATATCCATCACATCCTTTATTGCATACCATTATGTTCGGTTAAAAAAAAACAAAATCAAACACACCATTCATTCCTTTTCCTTTGGTCAGAACCGATTTACACGACAAGGTAGGGCATAGGTCATATGAATAGTTCACACCTCGGACAGATCGTGATCTAGATCGTCCAATCCTAACCTACCGTTGTGAGGTGATGTGCAGAATTAAAATCTTAATAGTACAGATCCAACCCAGGAAACCGGCCCTAGATCATGCAAATATTACGACTCCCACCCGACAACATGAGCTATGTTACAGACCAGGAAAACGATCTGCCCTAAAAAATTTAGATCATGATGCGGGACTCGAGTATCTGTCCGACGTGCGGAATAGTTAGGCACGTAGTCCATAAGTACAAACAATGATGACTACAAATACATGTATAATTTTGCAGGCTGAAGCTCCCAGAGCGCTCGACAGCTTTTCTCAGACGTAGATTTGAGCCTTTTTCGCGGTATCTCGCGATGACGTTCACCCGGCGGCACGCAACTCCCTCATCGTGCTCGACGATTCCTACTCTGCTTACTCTGCAAAGGACGGCCTCGACCTTGCCCTAAACGGAACACACGGGGGTACGTTTGTTTGAGGATTTATTGCCTATTTTTCACAGGCTCGCCATACGAACGCACGTCGTTTTTGTTTCTGACAGTCCCGTGCGGGATGATTATCTGTTTTGTTAAGAGACCCCAAACAAATATACCGCATGCGCTCCGCAGGGGGGGCGTGTCGAGATAATTTATCGGACAGCGTGCCTGTCGGCCTGGATATAGTACCGGGCCGGGACCCGCGTGCACTCGCGGGCGTGAACATCCGGGGCGGTGAACGCTGCAGCAACGTTCACCAAGAATACGGTAATGGAGAGCGCACATGCAAAACACACACACTCTTTATTTTTACACGCAGCTACATGCATAATCAAAGAGTCCGTTGTTTTACGTCGACGACGAACCCGGATTTTTATAAGACCACGTTCTACTACAGTAGTAACCATCTGAGAACGGTACTTTTTTTTTGTGGGTTCTGCCGATGGCTATACTAAAAGAACCAAGGCGACAATTCACACGCCGGTTGTGTCCAACAATGCCCTGAGTGAAAATGAAAATTCGCGTTCGCGTCGATTTTTATATTTTTCAGTTTTGCTTTAGTTATAGCCTTGAAATGCTATTTTTGGTAAGGATTTCAAATGGTCAATTTTCAATATATTTATTTTCGGCTGGCTCAGGAAACCACATTCTAGACCCGATATTGAAAATGTGTTCCCGGAGGATTGTGGTGACAAGCTATACGATCATCATACAAGTTGTATTGTAGTAAAATATCCATTTTTGATGGCGCTGAAAATGGATATTTTACTACAATACAACTTGTATGATGATTGTATAGCTAATCACCACAATCCTCCGAGAACACATTTTCAATATCGGGTCTATAATATGGTTTCCTGAGCCAGCCGAAATTAAATATATTGAAAATTGGCCATTTGCAATCCTTACCAAAAATAGCCTTTCAAGGCTATAACTAAAGCAAAACTGAAAAATATAAAAATCGACGCGAACGAAAAATTTTTATTTTCACTCAGGGCATTGTTGGACACAACCGGCGTGTGAATTGTCGCCTTGGTTCTTTCAGTACAGCCATCGGCAGAACCCACAAAAAAAAAAGTACCGATCTCACATGGTTACTACTGTAATATACGTACTTAAATACGCACGTATGATACCAGTAGTACCAGCACCACAACAGAAACAGACCTGTGTACCATGGATGGGTTGATACGTGCGTGGTACACCAGTGTGATACTACTGGTGTTTGCTCCAACTTTAAATTTCCCAATAATATTACTGTGATGGTCGAGAACTTGTTTTTTGTAGAAAAAAGTTGTTTAGAATTCATTACCGGTATACGTGGTGTAATCGTACTCGTATTTCATTTATACTTGTCCCGTGGTCTATATGCAAGATCCAAGATTATATTTTTGTGCTCGATGCTGGATTTTACAAACTTCTTTTTGTTTTTTTTTCCATCCCATTTATTTTATCTTCGCACTTCTGCCTTTCTCCCTCCCTAGACGTAACTCATATCCGGGGTCACAAAGTAGGCTCCTCTCCCTCCTCCCCCACTACGGTTCTTGCCTTGATTTTTATCGCGCAGAGGGTTCAGCCTTCCCAACGCTCGTCGATTTTCATCGAATTTTGCCAACTGACGCTCTCGCGCTTTCCGCTAGTCAAGTTTTTTTTTGCGAGAAAAATCCCTATGAGCATGCACTTGGGGGGGCTCGACCTCGCGACCTTGACGCTAACAAGCTTCGAGGTTACCTGCTAGCTCACCGGGGCGACCGGTTCTGCAACGAACTACTTACCGCTGATACAGGCACGTATTATACGCATCAGAATACCTCAGTACCACAGGGTGGTATTTACAAGGAATAAGAAACTCGGGAGCGGTTATATGGAAGTTAGTATAAAACGCATCCTCTCTTCTCATGTAAATAGGAAACCTATGTAGCCTCCGTTTGTGAGGGTCTCATTAGGTGTCCTGTACTACTGTACACCCCTTGGCAGTACAGAGTCGCTTTGTTCGCCCTAAGCTTAGCTAGTAACCTACCTCTACTCCTCGCCGTTAAGGGCATTGCGCGTAGCCGCAGGCGGGTGTCAGCCCGCCGCGGCGAAGCCCCCCTTGAATATTATAGGGTGATTGCCAAAATCAGGCACACCTGGTCGCTTTGGTGCCAAAAACAGTTACACTCTAAAACCAAGTGAAAAACGCACGCCACGAACGGTGTTTTTGAGGACCTTTAGGCTGTGAGAAATAATCAAACATACTTTTGAATTTGCGCCTGAACAGCAGAAAGATAGCGAATGTGTGTGTGTCCTCCAAACTCTTGATAAATGTTGTATGTTATTTTCAGTACTGGTATTAATATCTGTCGTATGCTTTCATAGATTTCGTGATCACCTCAATCCTACGACGTGTATTTCCGTATTATTGTACCAGGTATAATACGTATGTACAAGGGGGCTTCGCCGCCGGCCCAGGCCGTCGGCGAAGCGAAGGAGGTATAAGGCCCGCAATGCATCAGGTAGTTTACGATGGCAAGGGACCGAGAGGCTAAGGCTCCAGTTTACGATGCCAAGGGACCGTTGAAGAGACCCAGTTTGTATTGTTGATTCCTGGCGTAATGAATGATGCAAAAAAGGCGCATAACATCGAAAGAAGTCCCGTTAAAATATTGTCGATTATTGATCCCTGACGCAATAAATGAGCTCCAATCAAAGGCACACTCTCCAGCAAGAAAACACACAAAGCAACGCAATGAGGCAAGCAAAGCCAAACCATGGAATAAAATCGACGGACTCCAAAATTTGGTATACCCAAGCCACTTTCCCACAACGCACGATAGACAACTAAAGGAGTGACGCGAAAGAAGCCCAACCCATCCATGTAAAAAAGCACAAAACATCAAAATACAGGGTGTTTTTCTGTGCAACACCATGCAACACCATGCCACACACGCTAGACCAACGCCACATCCATCTACGCCCTCGTGTCCGGCAATGGTGCCCAAGAAGCCAAAGCCATAAAAAAATCCACGAATGCCACGAATGGAATATTCCACGCAACCGCTGCTACCAAATAAAACGAAAACGATTTCCCGTGCTGCACACGATAGTCAACCGCTTAACTAATCGGGAAATGAACAAAACAATTAAAATATAAAAAGCGTTTTCCCGTGCAGCACAGGCCGGACAACCGCCACGAACAGAATATACCACGCCACCGCAATACCGTGGGATAAAACAAAAACAAATTCCCGTGCGACACACGACAGACAACCGCCACATCCATCTACGAAAATCGACACAACAATCAAAATATAAAAAACGTTTACTACCAGTTCAACACACGACGTACAACTGCCATATCCATCTACGCCCATGTGTCGAAAAAATACGGCAGGGATACCCAAGAAGCATAAAAACGTTTTTTTCTCGTGCGACACGCGACAGGCAACAGCCACATCCATTTACGACCTCGTGTTTCCGGGAGTTATGCCCAAGAAGCCAAAGCCATGGAGAAAAAGGAACATGACATCCCTCTACAAACCGAAGCGAAAATTGAAAAGCTCAACAACAACAATAACACATTAAATGGGCAACATACATAAATATAATACCTGGTACAAAAAGTCTACGTCTGTAATATATTAAAAGTATTAAGACTTGTTTACTTGAAAAAACAATAATTGGTATCACTACGTCTACGTAAAGGGGTACTTCAAATAATAACCTGGTGTAGCGACACAAAAAAATACCCAACATACGAAAACACGAACTCGTAGTCGAACTCGTACGTAGCGACACTAAAAAAAAAAAATATTACGTAACAACAACGTAAACAACGTACCAACAACAGCAACAACAACTTAGCCCTTATAGGACTGCAGTCCCGTCTTGGGGACAAATTGCTTAGAATTAGAGTGGTTTATCCACAAAACGGAACTGCAGTCCTGAAAGGGTTAAAATGGGCAAAAAAATAACACGACGACAACATCTATCTATCAATACAATGTCAATACCCGTACTCATACATTCACACCATACCATCCAGTATATGAACACTGTTTTTATGATACGCTGCACGCGTATTGTTATGTGCATGTGTATTAATATTAATACTGATAATATTATCAACAAAAATTGATCATATTTTCCTCTACGAGTATCCAGATTAATTAATGTCTTTTTATTTTTTATCATCAGGACCAGGGGAAACAAAATAGAACTTTGATAAACATTTTCGAAAATTCATGAGGGCAGGGGGAAAAAAAATCTCACCACTGTAAGAGTCCGGAGATACGGAGCGGGGCATTCATCAGGGCGGGGGATAAAAAATTATTAATTTCATCACGGCAGGGGGTAAGAGTGTAAGAGCGAGGCACGAGTGTCGAGAAGTCAGGTTTTCCTGAGATACGAAATGGCACGAGCGTCGATAACGGAATACGCAAAGTCACGAGCGTGGAGAACTGACGTTTTACTGAGATCCATCAATAATACTAATATTCCATATAGTCGTAGCCTGATAGCATACGAACAAAACATCGAGTTAATTTGAGACTGAAGTGCTCGCTTTCCGTACTACTACTGCTGTCTGTGTCAGCAAGCAGGAGTACATAATATATTACAACAAGTCCATTGTGCTGTATGCGCGCGTATGATACGTTCTGTAGTCGTTGCAGGTTCATTCTGCTGTATGTGCGCGTATGATACGTTCTGTAGTCGTTGTGGCCGGTCGCATGTACGTAGTGTGGTGATGTCTTCGTGTCCGTACAGGAGACAGTGCACGTATGACCTGTGATTGGCTAAAAAAACGGCAATTTCAGTTGAAAGCCAGGTATAGTAGACAAACTCAGGTGCACCTGGCCCCTTTCGAGCCAAAATCAGGTACGATGTGAGGCTGGCCAATAGGAGGGTTCCTGAAGCGTGATTTATACTTGATTTTAGAGTTCAACTGTTTTTGGCACCAAAGTGACCAGGTGTACCTGATTTTGGCAATCGCCCTATATTATATATTGGGCAACTGCCAAATCAGGTATACCTGATCGTTTTGAGCCAAAATCAGGTATATACTAAAAACAAGTAAAAAACGCGCGCCACGAACGTTGTTTTTCAGGACTTTTTCGTTGTCAGAAATGATCAAACATACTTTTGAATTTGCGCCTGAACAGCAGAAGGATAGCGAATGTGTGTCCTCCAAACCCTTGATAAATGTTCTATGATATGTTATTTTCAGTACGGGTATTAATATCTGTCGTATGCTTTGATTGATTTCGTGATCACACTCACTCCTACGACGTGTATTTCCGTATTCTTGTACCAGGTACGTATGTGTATAGTCGTAGGCACATTGATAGCATACGAACAAAACATCGAGTTCATTTGAGACTGACCTGCTCGCTTTCCGTACCGTGTCAGCAAACAGCAGTACGTAATATATTACAACAGGTCCATTGTTCTGTATGCGCGCGTATGATATGTTCTGTACGTAGTGGTTGTGGCGGGTCGTATGTACGTAGTGTGTTGATGTCTTCGTGTCGGGCGTATAGGAGACAGTGTACGTATGGCCTCTGATTGGCAAAAATTGGCCAAAATCAGTTGAAAGCTAACCAAAGTAGACAAATCCAGGTGTACCTGGACCATTTCAGGCCAAAATCAGGTACGATGTGAGGCTGGCCAATGAGATGTGTCCTAGCGTGTGATTTGTACTTGGTTTTTGTGTAGTAACTGTTTTTTGCACCAAAGTGACGAGGTGTACCTGATTTTGGCTAAAGCCCTTATATATTTATTGACACTGGTGGAGAAACTCAGATATAGTGCCATAGTGCCATATAGCCATCATCATTTCTCTCCGAAGTTGGGTGCTCAGGTCTAAAACCTCCTCGCCGCCCTCTTCGTCGTGGTCGCCGCCTCCTTCAACAACTCCCTCCGCCACGGGGTTGACCACCATCCCCTCTGGAGCATTGGACATATCTTATTGTCGAGGTGGCAACGTGCTCCCTACGCGCTGGTAGTTTTGGTGGGGTGTGGGGTCCTCCTGCCGTCTGGCGCGGTGTCGCTTTGCCCCTTGGTAGGCGTTTCGCTTTTCACTTTTTTATCACATCGTTATTGAACTACCAGGTATCGTTTATAGTTATCGTTACCGAAATACCGAAACTTTCTATACGATATTATCGTATCGTCACCGAACAATAATACCGAAACTTTCGATACGCTATCCAACCCTAATTTTAGCACCCTCCCTCCTTGAAACGGACCCGATATACGGGTCGACGCTTTAAGCGGACGACCACGCATTTCCTTTTTATGAGGAGCCATACTATATTTCAGATTGTTGACATGAAGAGACTCGTTTTTATTGAAAATAGATTTTGTGGTGTTCGTGATATTCGAACTCACGACCACTGCAACCCATGACTGGCCGTAGACGCCATGATTAAGGCATACATTGGTCCGGTGACCTACTGACCAATGCACGCCTTATCAAACTTGCAACTGTTGACTAGACACTGCATGCAGCACACTTCAAGTTAAGGTATATACGCGAACCTCCGTCGAGCGAGTGCGGACGATCATCCCGGAGAAAACCGGATGCTGTTTTATATGGAGCACTACCGTGACACACCCGTTCTCTGCTAAGTAAAAAACAAGCTAAAAAGCAGCAACGTCTCGAAATATCGGCTTACCGCAAAGCACCGAGACATGTCTAGACACAATCAAAAGAGTGACCCGGAAACCCGGTGATATTCGGTGTGGCGTGGATAACATCCGCCGTGATCGTGGCGAAGAAGAGTACACCACCGGGTTTGGGCATGAGAGGAAACGTCCCAAGTCCGTTGACGAATACGCGTCTTTGGCGTCAGTGCCCGTTGGCAAGAATAAACACGATGTAGTAACTCATGGTACGATACAGGTAACACGTCTAGGCGAAACCACGGTAGAAACACTAAACAAAGAATTCCTTTATTTTCGGAGGCCACCAAAGCTTAAGGCCACCTAGATCATGGCATTGATCATCTTCATATTTGTATTTTCTCGTTTTAGGTTTTTTGCTCTTAGTGCAACGCTCCTGAGGCCGGGAGTCTCAAAACGAAATGGCCGCCCTCTGCGTTGCTTAGCGTATATCGGATTCGGACGCCGAACGTGCGCATGACACCAGCGACGGGTGTACAGTCGATAACCATGTTGATTTGTTTACATTAAGCTGAAAGTGCCACAAAATTACCAAAGCGATTCAAGAGTCGCAATGACGACAATAAGATATTGCCAACCTCTTTGGTATTGGCGACGGCACCTGATGCCGGCGTGGGTGAATTATTGCGGGGTGGTATGCCTCGTTTCTCCAAGTACTGATGCACTGGTATCCCTCGATAACTTGGCTCCCTCAGATCTTGGAAGACATGTTTGCTTAGGTGTTACCTTATTTACGAATCGATTTACATCCACGATGACGACAACATTCCACACTTGTTTGATATTGTACACGGAACCTGCTGCCGTCGTAGGGGTGTAAAGTATTGCTAGCCTGTGGTATCTTCTCTTCCAGACACGAATGCGTTTGTATTCGTCCAAGTCGGGGTTCCTTTAATATTTGGTGGTAAATCTCGCGTCCTTTTCCACCGCAAATACGAAGCGATCCACTAAACGGTTTAGCTAAATGTGGCATGTGGGTCGTACTATTCGTTGAAGCACGGCACCTCCTGTCGTTCCACCCGCATTGTGGTTCGTATTATGTCCGTCTTCTACAGATTTAGTCTTGAACGAGAAGGCCACCGTAAACACGACGATGATGCGGGCGGTTCTCAGAACTCTTACTGTGGGCCTGACCGCTCACGTGACCTTCGGCAAGGTAAGAATTTGTGTTTTCTCTTGGTTGGCATATTGGAGCCATTTTGCAGACGTTGCTGGACTTAAACGAGTTAGAGGTACATCAAATATATGACGAATGCTACGATAGAGGTGCACCGTGTTTTGTCTTAGCTCCTCATGTGAGGAGCTCCATAGCTGCAGTAGCCTAGACACTGGTTTTGGAGGAAACCAAACGTGTTGCCGGATCAACAATCCCATGAACTACTGTAGGTATACTATGGAAAATATGGCAACACAAGAATGAAAGTCCGACGAATTTTGGTTAAGGAGCCCGATCATTCGGAAGCAAAAACAGCAAAAAGCGCTACCTCTCTAGTAGCACGAGTCATATTGACGGGTTTCACACTCGAGGAGCGCTTTTCCTCGCACAAACCAAAACTGTTGTAAAGCTGAAATTACTATCCCATATATAGGCATACGAAAACACCACATTCCAAAGCAAAACCGGCAATCCGACGTGTTTGGGCTAAGGAGCGACATAATTGTGAAACACAAACAGCCAAATCAGATAACCTTATCTTAGCAGACGTCACGGGCATATCGCGTTTCCGTAGATCTCGACATCGCGCCATATTGTACACCCTGTTACGGCACATGACGCATTTAACAGCTATTACCTCGTTTACTCGTGAGGGCAGGGTTGTGAACCGAAATTGAGAAGTGACGCGGTCGGTATTTCGTTTTTGCCCCCTCGAAATGTCGGTCAGCTTCGATCGTTCTTTAAAACAAATCGAAACGGAAACCGAACACTCCATGGTCGGTTTCTCGTTCAGTTTCTCGTTCAAACCAGCTAAACAGTCCACACTTCAAAGGGTTCTGTGTGCACGTGGTGGTATCACTTACAACGACATTACCTCACGGTGTCAAGCGCCGACCAAATCTTATATATAACAAGTATGTCGTACAAGGCCATACTATAAATACCCTGTAAATTCCGATATAAAAAATGATTTAATATACTACACAAGATTTATATATACCAGGTATGGAGTACTTCGGTATACCGGTACGTATTTGTAGATAACCTTGTTATGTACTAACTCCAATATTTACCAGATAGGCGGTAGAAGGCCATGCTTATTCCTATATAAAACCATACTCGAGGCCATACGAATTCCTATATAGAAACGTGCCATACAATATCCTATATAAACCAGGTAAGGGTTACGAATTTACACCATTTCTTATAAGAGCACGAAATGCTGGTTCCGTGCTATATGCAAGATGTACGTACGAGGCCATGCACATTGCTACTAAAACAAAACGCATTCGATCTCATACTAATTCCTATATCGTCTACGCCAAGTTCTTACTAAACCAGGCAGGGGGTTCGAGGCCTTGCCATTTCATGTAGAAGAATGATATTTTACTTGTGCCGTGCTGCTTTTGCTTCATGCAGCTGTCTGCGTGGCCTAGAGGGCTGTGCATTGTACATCCATACATAACGGTAGTTTCCATACAGATATGTAGGCGCTATTGGCGTAGGGGGCAGTGAAAGACAAAAGAGAGAAACATAACTAGTCGTTTTTTCGTTTTTTTTTTTTTTTTTTTGAATTTTATTAATCGCATTATGCTGAGACCATGGGATCGTTCGTCGGGTATCATAGCTCCTTTTTTTTTTTTTTTTTTTTTTTTTTGGACAAACGAAGAGCCGAGTAAAGACTAAGTCGATTTTCGGTTGAGAAAAACGGAAAAAAACGACCGAAGAAAACGACTTTTTCGGTTTCCGGTTCACAACCCTGGGTGATGGTGGTCGGGTAGTTATTTGACAAGTGCCTACACGCGTGCTCCGTCTTGTAGCCTAGTAGGAGGCAAAACGACACATCGGGGACTGAAGAATCATTTACATATATCGTCGCCACGGCTAGAGTTTGCGGTTCCGAGTTTACGTCGAGGTTGTGTGTGTTGTCTTCGCATTAAACTGCTATTTTTATCTACTACGGCTGTACACCCAGCGTCTGTCCTGATTCATAATCTTAGAGAGGTCCAATCCCTTGGTCACAGACTGTGAGACAGAAAGACCAAACTTAAAACACCCGCAAATGTATCGATAAAGTATGTGAAATGTCAACGCACGGGTGCCGGAACACAACCACACAAGCCATACCTGAAAAATAGAAACAATTATCGAATAATAAACAAATTCTGAAATTAATTGTAACTCAAATAAAGCGAGGAGACCAGAAACGCTGCTAGAAGGAAAGCATCCGTGCCCAATGGGAAGAGATGACTGCTACACGGCAGACGCAATACGAAAAACACAATGAAGATAATCGCTTATATACGGCAGCTGGGATAGGAAACAGAGGTAGAAACAAAGGAGAAAAAAACAAACAAAAGAAAAACGAAATAACGGAAGACGTCGTACTTAAGGCAATGGAACATGCGTTCCTGTCTCTTGAACGAAGCCCATCCGGGGACCGTGTCACCCATTATTCCGTCTCTGTTCTACTCTCGTTAACAGCGGTGTGCGGTGCAGGCCATATCGTTTTCGCGCGCCCCCCCTCATTGACAAGCTCAGTAACGAACAAGAAAAAAAACAATTTGGAGAGATATTCTAACCGATACCTTGCCACACGATCGACCGTTTCGTTTCTAGAATCGTCGACTGAGTATCAGAACGGTGGTGCCCCCCCCCGCCCCCTGTCCCCTTGTCGCCTCTGTTTGCGTGCGGAGCCGCGTGTCGCATCCCTCTCCTCTCCGCCAAGGCTCTGTGCCACCTCTATGTATGAAACGGTTCGCCGATCAGACTACCCCCCGATACCACGTGTCACTCTTCTTAGCCGCCATCGGTCATTAAACAGTCTTCTCTCCGAGTGGCAACGGGGAGATTTCCGTGTAGCCTTCGTTAACTTAAACAACCCTGAGGCCGTCTGCTACACGTCGAACATGAATGTTTTCTGGTCGGCCGGCGCCTGGGTTCTCCCCAGCAGCCATCGTTTGAAACACCGAAAACAAAAGACGTTGACAGAGGATGGTCGTCTTAAAGTTCTCGCAATATTATTTCTAGAGGGCCTTGGTGTACGACGTGGGGTGGTCGGTGCGTGGTTGGCGCTGTAAACCAATGATCCGTAAGAGGACGTTGAGGGGTGTTGTTCCGGGCTCAGCGCAGGTCTGTTGGCCAAGGATCCACGTCACACACCCATAGAGCTGTATCTACACCACCTCGGCGTTTAGCATGCAAACCTTAAGAATGAACCTTACGAATGAAACAGGGCATCTGTCATATCGTGCATGCCCCGCTTTAACGATTGTAGCTTGGCCTTCTGAGTCGGACCCATCGTTTTATGTCTAGATTAAAATCAGTGCTTGCTTCGACAAAACCAACCAGGTACATATTATGCATCGTCCATCATTACCTCTGGCCCACTGTCTCGATGGCGAGCGGAAATGTCCGGAGTGCCTGGCTCGGGGTCCGCAGCCGCATAGTCTCCGTTCTCTCTTATCATGCGATGAGGCCCGCTGCTTCGAGAACGGTCACGCTGACGATCACCATCTTGACACGGCCTCAGGCCGACTTGAACAAACAGCCTTCACCGTCTGGATACAGCCCATACTGCCCTCTGCCCACACGTTAGTGCATCAATTGATCCCCTGTACGGCTTGAGGTCCTCGTCGAGGTGAGCGAAGACCCGCACAATATATGGATCCTTACTTACGCGCACCCGCACAACATGTATCGCCGTATGGAAGAATATATCGAACATAACGATGGACAGCGCATCTCTGAGTGACATGAAACCAGTCCCTGGGGGCAACGTCCCACGTACACTCACGCGCTTGCACGTCTTCACGGAATTGCGTGAAACATCGATTGATTCCCTCATGTACGTTAAAGTATGCGAGCACCACGCACAACAGGTGTCAGTCGACGGAGTCATATGCTTTCTGCAGGTCAATGAAACACATGCACAAGGGGAAGTTCTGCTTCCTCCGAGTTCTTGCACTCGATGGAAAACGAACAACTTGTCAACTGTTGATCATGCTGGGCTCAAGCCACACTGTTCGTCGTGGAGTATCCCTTGGGCCTCGCAATATATGCTGAGGCGTGACGAAACCATTTGCAGATATGTTTTGCCTGGATTGGCAACAAACGAAATCCATCGCTAGCTCCTGTGACCCGATCGATTATTTGCATTATGAAGGCCCTTCATTATCGCGATTTCTGTGGAACGCCACCAGTATTTAACAAATATTGATAAGTATCTCGTGAATGTACACGCTGGATTTGTGTTGGTATAGCTTTAGCAACTCGGCTGGTAAGAGGTCCTATCCCACCGGTTTCCAGTTTAGCATACCCCGGATCACCACAGTCACGTCATTCATGGTCAGTTCATATCCAAACGGCGGTGCCGACGGCCGTTATGGAAATAGGGCGCTAATGGTTGGGTCTTGCTTACGCGATTTCGTGGCAAGAAGGGTACCGAGAAGCCCGGCCCACCTTTCAAGAACGCTCTCCTTGTTCCTGAGTTTTGTGTGCCATCCTTGTTCATGATATACTGCTCTAGTATTAACTTTCAATCATCCAACCCCATCGTGCCCTTCAAGTGCTTGTAGAAACCCCGATGGTCGTTGTCGCGGACGACTCTCCGTTTTGGCCAGGTGCTCTCCGAAGTACGCATATAATGCCGCCTCAATGAACCCTCGCAGATTCGTGCACGCCGTTCAGAGCGCCTTAAACGCAGTTTCGTCTCTTTTATTGCGAAATGATCGCCAGGCATCATCCCTCACATTCCACGCTATTTGAAAGGCGACTGCGGATTCAGCGGTCTCGCACCACACGGATTCGTGTGTGTAACGTGGTAGTACGTATTCCGCTGCTTCATCAAGATAACGTCGGCCAACGATCGGCCCCACCTCTCTCTTCCTGCAATCTCCGCCAGATCAACACTTGAGTCAATAGAAAGGCCAAATTTCGTCCTTCATTCGCACGTATCGGTTAGGTAATAGCACATCGCGCAGGCGGACTGTAGCGTATTCGGCGTTATGGTCTAAATCCGCCATGGCTGGGCGGGGCATGGGGGTGGACATAATACGCGCGAGATTGGTGTGTACGATGTAGTCAATCCACTTTTGGCCATTGTGGCGGCTGATGCAGTTGAGCGTATCGGATTTTCCACCATAACGTTGGTTAAGAAAACGAGTTCGTGAGAGCGAGCTTGTTGTCAGAAGCGAATGCCAGAAGGAGTTTGCCGTCAATGCCGATATGATCAAGTCCGCACGCGCCAACCACCGTCGCCTTCAATTCCCTTTCCAATCCCCGCGTGTGCATCTACCGGTACCAACAGACATTATTCCGTTGGAATATATTCGACCGTGTGTCTGAAGTTCTTTCAAATTTCATATATCATATTAGGTTAATGACAACGCGTTCACGAGTCATCTCGAATCATATGAAGATAAGGCGTTCGTCGATCAGCTGATGTGTGTGCAAATACTGTGTCATATCGGTTCCACCACTGCCAAACGAACTCCGTATGGTCAATACCTGGATTCCGGTTTTTTGTCCAGAGCAGAAAACACGGTATACCGCCGCCCAAAAATGAGCTTATCAAGTTTTCCTTGTCTTTATTAGGCCTAAACGTCACGGGCACATTCTCGGGCCATCGCCAGCACGCACTCGCAATGCATATTCTAGTACCTTCCTTTCGAAGCTAGGGTCCGCACATGGTAGGTCGCTGCCGCCAGAAGAGCCTCCTTTTGCCTCGCTCAAGGTACGCGTGCTGCACACTATGCTAGACTACACGTCGTCTGACCCCTCCGTTATATCTTTCAATCTAGGATGTTTTATATGTTTCACCATGTAGGCTTCCTGTTTTCTAGCCCTGTGCATGGTTCCGTTTCAAATGCCTGGGTACAGCGGTCCCAGCCAATTCTAACACTGGCATTCGGATCCTCTCTATGTGGTTGTTTGCTTCCACACGCGATCTCAAGTCTCTCGTTTCCCTAAGATGTACCCGTTGCGCTCTCTGCTTTAGCGATACACCCCCACTGATTTGGAAACGACCTCCTCGGCATCGGGGTCAACAATATAACACATCAGCCCCCCCCTGCGCTGTCAGTAGTTCAACAATCAGACCGGACAAGGTTCCTATCTACCGAGAGTAGGGCTCGTGTGGCCACCGGAGGACCGTCGTAAACCCCGACGGACTCCGTCCCACATCGAGGTCGCGGCAGTTTACCGTACATATTTCCCAATTTTAGAGGAGCACCGAATGAGAAAATGCGGGGAAATTCTTCAAGTCGTAGGAACCTTTCCACCTGATGCCGCTTGGTACCCTGACCCCGCAGTGGGCCCATCCCGTATACATATGGCACCCTGTCTTCATCCACAAGGGTACATATAAAATAAAGGACCTCCCCCACAAGAGCTACATAAGGCCCCCCAAGCACCCTGCTCGCATTCATGTGTATATCCCACCGAGAGGGTCGTCCGCAGACACTAATAAAACCAGATATTCGTCCACGGCCACGAATAAAAATTAAAAAATGCGAAAAAACGACGAACGTCGAATTGAACCCGGGTTGTTATGACTTGTACGCGATGTGTCTGACCCCTAATCCATACACTAAAACCAAGTTAATCTCGATTCTCCACAACATCCATGAATGTATACTTCTGCCCCATCGCCGGTATCAAAGAAATATCGATCCCAACTATAACATCGAGTACTTTTTCGATGCCCCGACACAAAATCCAACATGATTTCAATCCAGGCCCTAAAAACAAGTCATTTTCGATCTTTACGCCAAAATAAATTCAATTCCGATCGCCACATTAAAATTAAGTCAAGTTCGACCCCTCACACTGAAATCAAAAAAATATCTTCCACCAACCCAAATACCAAGCCAATCCTGATGCGCATACTACACCGAAGTGATTGCCCGTCCGCGCACAAAATCAATTGAATTTCGGCTACCGACACAAGCATCAAGTCACTTTGTCCCCACACGAATAAACACAAACATTGGCCAGCCCTTTAAAACCAAGTCGAATACGATCCCCACAATAACACCAGTTCATTTTTTTACTTTATGCAGGATACACAAGTTATATCCGGCCCCGCACACAAACACATGAGTGTATTCTTCACGTTAAAACGTATTTTCCACCCGTCGACATCCAGCGCATCCAGTGTCCGTGTCGATTCTTTAATCCTAGAGAGATGCAACCTCCGTGGTACAGTACAGGACGCCCGGAAAAAGACCGGGAAGCTGGCCCAGGCCGAGTTTTGTATTCTAGAGAGGGTGCCTTCTACACTAATTTTAATATAATGAATCTCGAATTTCATATTGTTCCTTAAATATCACTGTCTTGCTTTCTTATTAGCCTGCTTCCTATTATACGTTCTGTAGTAATACAACTTAGAAACAGAAAAAATGCGTTGGTTAGCAGTAGGCAGAGTAGATATTATTAACCCGTACGACCGTACTCGATAAGACAGGCGGTAAGTAACCATTTCTCTAGCATGCGACGAAGTAAATGAAAACTGCGGGAAATATTAAAAACAGTCATGCCAAAGTGTCGTTCCCCCTCGAAGGAGATTCGGTACACAACGCGAAAGGAAGCATGATAAGTAATACAACCACATATAAACAGAGGATACTATACGTCGATGGGAAAGGATAGGCAAACCGAGCCACAACGAAAGTATCGGTATTTTTGAGGTAGCCGCAGAAGTTTAAGGCACAAGTAGCATACACTGGTTCTACCTACTAGTCGGTTTGTCACCTTGCTACCATGCGCGCCGTCTTCTTCCTTTATTCATCAGCCGTGCCCCACTCCCCGAGAGGGTGCGCCAGGGAATGCGAATAAAACAATGGCATAACAGGCTCGTCATCCATACATGAAACATGGATTCTTTCAAAAGGACAAGACGGAAGAAATACAGGTGAAAATCTGGAAACTCACCCAGGATTAAATCTAACTAAAGAAAAACAACTATTGATATTAATTAAATACAAAATCACCATGGTCAATTTCGGCCCCGCGCACGAAAATAAAGTCAATTCCGATTGCCAAAGTAAATTCAAGTCAATTTTGATGCCCAATCACATCCTAGTTGGTTTCGACCCCACAACTGATATCAAGTCAACTTGTATCATCACTCTAATATCAAGTCGATTTCAATGGCCCGAAACAAACAAGTTGATTAATAAATATCGGGACACTTGAAGCAATTTGTTTTCGATCCCGATCGAAAAACCAAGTCAATCTCAATCACTAAAACAAAATAAAGCCAGTGCCGATCCCGCACACTGAAATCAAATCAACTCTACCACCACAAAAAAAGTTAAGTTTGACACCTCACTCTGATATAAAGTTAATTTCGACTGCCCAAGAATCGTCAAGTCGTGTTCGATACTCGAATCAAAACGGAGTGTTTTTCGGCGCGCATACCTAAATTCAAATTTATTTAATCAAACACAAGACCCTAGTCAACCAATTCCTCGCAGTCTCGGCCCTTACACACTAAACATTTTCGTTTTATTTACAAGCCAAAACCAAGTAAATTCCGAACCAGACTCTAAAACATGGTTATTTCTGGCCCGCTCGCCAAAAAAACGCCATTTTCAATATATGTACAAGTTAATTCAGACACTAAAACAATGTCAAGGTTAGTCTCGACACTAAAATCACATACTTGTTCCGAACCTCACACAGAAATCGAGTCAATAGGCATCCACCTACTGGAAACAAGTACATTCAGGTTTGCCACACTTGAATCAAGTGTATTTAGACCACCCACACAACCACAAAGTCATTATTTAGCGTCAACACTGAAAACAAAGCCTTTTATGCCCGTGCGATCTTGCGTGTTACCGACTATACATGCACTGACATGTTCCTGTAACACGACAGAAAAACATGTCATGTTATAAGCGTACCAACTCGTATTCTTGAATTGTCGATACTACAGTAAAACCTCATAAGATGACGTATGTATCGCACTTCGCACGCCTCGGCACTGCCACAGTGTGTACTGGGAGTTGGAAGCTACTGATTCACCCGGCCAGTATGTTGCCCAGTGGTCTGATATCACGTGCGTTCAAGAACATTGCCATTTTATAGTATAGAAATCCACCAAAAGTGTTTCGGAAGGAGGCAGGAGAGGGGGTGAACAGAAAGGGGGGACTAGAGACGCAAGGAGCCCGCGCCCACGATGGGCGAAGTCACCCCATATTTCGAGTGGTTTTGTTTATCTGTGTGCCGTTTTTCGGGTATTTTTGTGGTGGAAGCGTTCTACTTACTACTCGGCCGTATCACTCCTGCAATCCAGGACACTGCGTGATCGTTGGCGTCAGCTTTATCGCTATTTTCAGATCCAGCCATGGCCCACCCCTAATACCGTACAGATTGGAGAATTCACGACCGCGTACGATACTGTCAGCGGGACTTCATTTGGTTTCATTCCTCGTTTGCGTAGTACGTGTTAGCGTCATGTAGATGTCGTAAGAAGTACCAGTACAGGATGGTGCTGCCTACCAGGACTACGTCATATGCATGGGACAGTATCGCATTGTATTGGTCGTACTTGGAGCGTACTGAGGTGTCCAACACCCTGAGTGAGCCACGGTACTCGCCTAACCTGACCGGAAACATACTGGCCTTGGCACAAACGTTTCGGAGTTCGTTCATAAGAATTCCTGAATCAAAATCAAGGCCGATCCGTTATTGGGGCAGATATGCCCAGTCTACTTTCAAGTTACAGGCATACCGGTAGCCGTTGTTCTGAGTCGTGAACAGTCGTGCGCGCAATGACTTCCGCCCTAAGTTTTTTCCTTTCTCTCCCCCCCCCCCCCCCCCCCCCCCCCGATTCTCCGTCTCGAAAGGGATGCGTGGTCAATGGTCAAATGACTTAAGGCAAGCAACAAATGAGTACCCCCCCCCCCCCCCCCCATTTCATTCATATGACTAACGGCATGAGTACACCCCCCCCCCCTTCACTCCCCTGTCATGCTTCGTCCGTCAGCTCCGAGTTGACTTTGCAGGTGTGCAACCCGTCAAAGAAGAGAATGACCTTCGAGGCGGGTCCACAAACGCACTGCAGGAAGCAACCTCGACAAACATCGTGCAACAGACAGAGATCGTGCCGAGGGGAGGTCGTGAATTACAACCGTCTGGACCTTCCGGGGACACGGTAAATCGTCAGTTATTCGATTTTCCTTTAAGTTTTTATGTATCTGGTTTCGCTGTGACGATCTCAGCCCGCATTATGGTCAACGTCAGAATAATACTGACAAAAGAAGGAGTTGGTGCTCCACCCGACCTTGATGTTGTCACAAGCTTTACCGTCGACCCTAACGGTGAAGGCACGGCGGGTATCCTCGTCGACGAAGGGTTCCTCGTCAGCAACGAGTTCCTGTGTGACACATGCTCAGTTACCTTGGAAGCGGGAGCATGCACTGATGGAGAGTGTGGCGGCTATGACCAGGAAGCCTCCAACCTCGTGGCTACTGAGGTACGCTCAGAATACTATTGTTCAGCTGCGCATTCATGCTGCGTTAAAGCTTTCATTTTTATCAACGGACGTGTCGCTCTTAACGGAACACCTCGGCCCAAGGTCTACGCCAGATATGCGTCTAACCGTGACTGGTAGTAGCGTATAGGTATTGTTCATCCATCATATTTTACGTTTCGACTCGACGTCTGTTGATATGTGAGGTATGGAGATCGTTAGTTTAGGGACCAAGGGTTCTTCGCAAAGGCCACACATGCCTTAGCCATATTTGAGACGCGTCTGGATAGTCGCGTATCCCTCAATATTTGACAGTCGACCGTCACGTCACCGCAGTACTTGATCTTTCGACATCCGTAAATTACACATCAGACCCCAGCGCCCTGCACGGCCCGCACCCCTCCCCCTACTCATGTCGCTGACAAACAACAGGTACGTGGTGATCCCCACATGGTCGGCCTTCTGGGTCAGAAGATCGACTGGGCTGGAGTGGACAATGCCTGGTACTGCCTATTCAATGACGGGCCCGACTTCCACGTGAACGTTCGCCTTAGTGCCCCCATGCCCGAGGAGTTCCCCGACAGGCAGCTCATATCCGCCGTGAGTGTACTCTCGGATGATGGCCGCAGCTCTTTCGTGGTCGAGGTTCAGGACCCGTACACCACGAACACCGATGGTTGCCTCGACAGCTCGCCTTTGCCCTGCTTGGCCGACGGGGCGCTCCGTATCATGGTCGACGGAGAGGATTATGCCACCCTGCAAGCTCCCGCTGTGAACTTCCGTCTGCCGGGAAGTTATCCTGTCGTCGTATCCGCCGCGAACCTGCCGGCCGAGTGCCGCCCGTTTGGCGGCGATCGTATCTGGGCGACTCAGTTCGAGGAAATGGTGACGAAACATCGCAGCCTTCGCTTGCATTCCGTCTCCTTCGGCGAGTGGATTTTGCAGCCCGACACCCTCGCGGCTCCGACTTGGTGCGCCCAGTTTTTGGAGGAAGGAGGGTCAGCCGGGATTATTTCCACGCGCTCCAAACATGCTACTATTCGCGTAGAAACGCCGAAGGTTTCCGTTCGGATCAACGTCGGCGTCAACTACCAGGATCTCGAAACTGCCCCGGACGGAAACGTGCTCGTGCCGGAGCTAGAGTTCTGGCAGACCGACCTCGGCTTCGACGGTCTCCAGCTCTCTGACAGTGTAACTGGTCTGATGGGGGACACCGCTCGCTTTGTCCTCGACGACGAGGGTGTGCCGGTGACCAGCGGCCTTGGCGCGCTGCACGGTGCCGTGGAGACCTACCGCGTGGCCGGACCCTTAGCTCGGGACTTTGACAAGTTGCACGGGTAGGGCCAAACTCGCTGAACCAGCACCTCTTTGTGGTAGTGCGTTGACCTCTACCATGGGACACTTTAAAACCGATTGCTTTTTTTCACTGTACCAAAGCGAAGGGCGTGGTCACATTACTGATATATCGTAAGCCACCGTCAGGCAACGCGCATTCAAAGTAGCGACCTGACGCCAGACAGCGTATCCATCATACGGTATCCTTTTCAACCGTGACAACAGCATTGCTCGTTTTAGTGGTGGCAAATGAAGTGTCTTGTTTATTAAGTTGGGTGGGCGGGCGCAGTACGCGTATCAAGAGAGGAGCTTGCCGTGTTCTGTGTCTCAAACTCAGTTTCGATAGACACTCCCAGCTGCAGCCCTGGCCGTCGAACATGCCATATTCAAGACTTTTTCATGCATTGCGGGTGATTGTGCAGGTTATATATTTGGTTGGTAAGTGGTAATCCAAGGCTAGCGCTCCAATGTCTAGAAGTGTTCGGGATCGGGCAAGATCTAGGGTAAGGTTTGGTCAGCGTGTGGTGTCAACGGGTGGTGTAGAGGGTGGCTGATTGCAAGCACTTTAGAAAGATCTTACAGCAGTCAAAATCGGCTACAATAGGAGTCATATAAGGAGTTTTCATCCCAGCGGGTGTGCTTACGATCCGATGCTTACGATTTTATATACATGTTTCTCGATAATGTATTGACCTGCGGTATATTATATGTAAATCTAACGCACTGCCGAGTAGGGGAAGGCCCCGTCTCGTCTCCAGCTTCAACAAGGGTCGCTCCCTTATTCGAATATGCTTCGTATTTCAGTTTATGCTTTTTTACATGCATGTACGCGTGGTTTGTCTTGCTGCAACAACTTGATATTCCTTTGATTAATGTGGACAGTCCCCACGATTGGCTTTCCCTTTCTGCAGCAGAGCTTCAACATGAGGGGATCTAGGGAACGATGTTGCGTGGTATGTCTTGCGTTGAGGGGAAAATGCTACTTGCACGTTTCGTGGCCATGGCATGGTCGGGTGTTGTGTACGGCTCCAGGACGACTTTAACATTGCTGACGGGTAGGGCTGACGGAAAACAAGGGCGAGGTCAACAGCAGTTCTGCTCCTGCGACCTGGTATTTTTAATATATACTGCCAATATGTCACTTATGCATGTTATTTAGGGGAGGGTATATCAGCTGTTGGACTCACGAACCGCAGGGGCTACGGTGATGTCACGAAAAGGGGGGGAATGCTCGGTCTGATCTAAATGGCACGAGGGTTTGGTCCACTGACCACTGTTTCAAGAGCAGCGCAGGGACGGTATTCGCCGTTGATAGTGTCGTGGCGTTGTTGTATGAAGGCCTATCAAGTGTGGACGTCAGTGTAAGAATCTCGACGTTGGGATGAGGGTCTAGATGAATACTGTTCGTATAGTACGATCAGCAATCCTGGCCAATTGCGCTTCAAGCAGTTCTCGTAACTCGGACGTCATTGCGGATTCGTGCACACAAAGCTGTGTATTGCCGTTGCTACAGAACGCCCAAGGCCTACAACCGGCTTACGATGGTTTGCAATAGAGCCTGGAAGGTTTGTGATAAAGGGCAGTTGGGCAGATTTATAGACGTGTGCCATATGTGTTCCCTTGCGATACCCTGACTACATTTGAATGGATATATTTGCACCATGCTTGTTGACCCCTTTCTACGAAGGGTCCGAGTGCCTATGCGTACATTGTCGTATGTGGGCATCAAGATGGAACGAGAAAGCAGACAGCGCCAGGAATATAGACAACTGCTATTTACCGAGGGTGAGATTGCAGGACTTGGAGGTTAATCTCATGTCGCGCTATGCGGTGGATAGAAAGGGCTTGATATATTGAGAATCTACATTGGTGTCAAATGTTTGACAAGGGCGTAAGCTGCATTTCTCGCTGAAATTGGACACAACAACCATCTGGTTAAGCAGAAACGACCATTTGTTTAGTAGGTCGAGATGTGTATCCACTTGCGCGTCAATTTACGTTCCCCACCACAACGCGAAGGTGCGCACCACAACGCCGAAAAAGGGGAATATATTGATTTGTCAATTTTCCGTCTACAAGTTCGATCAGTCGTACACCCCGTGTACGTATAACCGAGCACGTCGAGTTTACCCACCCATCGTTAAAGCGTTTTACTGCTGTGCGAAAATCCATGTGATACTTCTGCGTAAGCAGAGAGCGCGTACGTAGCGTATTTTGACTCGACCGCCAACCAGCTGGCGACTTAGGCCGGACCAATATCCCGACGAACCATATTGTACAGCATCTCATCTAGACGTCCCCCGTGCCCCCGTCTTTTAAATATTTGTTGCTCTAAACACCATACTTCGTACAACTAAACGATTTTGTACAGACCACAACAGAAACTTCTGTGCTTGCAACAGGGGGGATAGCGGGACGCACAGTTCCCCCCGCATACTACTGGTATAATTCGTGCGTGTATCCGGGTAACGCACTGTCTACTGCCAGATCTACAAGCTTCCCACTAGAGCGCTCTGGCCGGTAATGTTTGTGTACTCCCATTTCGCCAACCTCAAATACCGTTTTAATCAACATCCATTATATGTAGAACATATCGCCCGCATATGGAGTCACCCGGACCAATATCTCATAACCAGGTTTGTTGTTTGTTTGTTGTTTCTTGTAGGCGTCCTCTCACCAGATGGTCGCTGTCCGCGTTTCTCTTATATAAATCATCGGCCTTTGTCCACCCGCTATTGACCACATTCTTCCAAGGCCGTATGAAGCAACTTGTTTTCTGACGTACAGACGCCCTAAGCGATACACACCTAGCCAAAGGTGAGCCCGCCGTCGCCGTTGTCTCCACTCGGTTAGATGACGATATCTCCGTACATATCAAGGCGGCAGTAATAGGTGGGTGTAACATTCCGACGTTCTTGACAAGGTTGCATACTTTTGCGATTAGGTCGGCCACGCGAGCCCCCCAGCAAGACGCCAGTTAGTCCTACCAGGAGAAAATCGAGACAGGCGGGCATTGTAGCGAAAGATTCCACGACGCGACGAGAAAAGGGCTTCACCCGAAAGAGACCTTGGAATTCCAGTGTCGCGACTACATGCATGTGGATATGGTAAATAAGCATGGAGATATGTTCCAGTTTTAATAATTACATATAAACGAAACCACTTTCAGCCGAACACCCCGGAAATATTTCATAAACGTGCATTTATTGCGGAGTATACGCAACCCTCTTTGCAGGGTATCATACCTGGGAAAACACGAACTCATGTTTGTTGTTGATATTATGGTTGGGTGCATCGTTGGATATTTTGCCTTAACATTACTCGTGAGCGGGTCGAACCGGTACTTCAAACACAAAAGTACCATCATTGATGTCGTTAGTTCAGTTGTCCATATCAGTATGTATTTCTTTGGTAGGAACTTGTCGTGGGTCAACAGAGTTTGTAGCGAATCGACGAGAGACGATCGTTTTGACTCCTTCTCGCGAAAACAAAGATGCCGCCTGCCGACGGGTGCATACATTTCGAGGCCGTGGGGCGAAGTCAGTGGACTATCGCCAGGCGATCGAAGCGAGCCAAACCCCACAACCCGGGCCTGCCTTGGGATGGCCCGCCGGACGAGCATCCCGAGGATCCTGCTGATGGCGCTGCCGGAGGATAATAGTACCCTCTATGTATTGTCTATACACGCAAAGGTGAGATTGGAAAATATCCAACTTTTGCACCACGAGTAGTGTTTACCCAGAAACGAGTGTGATATAAAGTTCGTCGTATCGGACCTTAAAGCGATTAACTGATATGCCACAAAGAGCACAGTCTGGGTTTGGGTCCCGATTTATCTATTTGTTTTTCATGGTAACTGAATATACGCCTACGGAAGGTACATATGTGTCGCTCCTATTTTCTTAGTAACTCATCGCCAAAATCGACTCCGTGGTCACAGGACAGGCTCTAAAAACTCCGTGGAAGAATACACTAGGAAACAAATCAGATAACAGTAGCTCAGTCATGACTGTTTCAGAAAAGGCAGATGATGCTGTTTACCAGGCATGATGCCTAACTACGAGTACGCTATTTAACGTGTGTATCCGTTGAGAAACGCCCAGAGAAATCGTCCTCAGGAAGAACCTAAATATAATGTGGGGGTGTTACAACGTTGAGGGCCCGCACAGCATAACACGGTATCAACGACGGTAGCATCTTCGGCACTGCCGTTGGCATCAGCGGCGTCAATGGCGATGGTTCATTGGACCATGATTGCAGCAGACTTCTCCCTATTCGCAGCGAGTGTGATCTCATGATCTCGAGACCAAATGCGTACCCCTTACGAAATAAACCTTCCTACAGACAAGAAAACAAAACAACAACAACTAACTGGATCGTTGGCACCGCTGGAACTATGTTGAACGCGTAGAAAACTAATAGGATGTAGCGACGTAAAATACACAAACTAACAGCCAGAGAAAATGCGGGACGCACGTGGTGAGATACATAACGGCATCCAACCCGTGATGCCAATCTATACAATGCAAACAGGCGATGCCTACAGTGTTACTGTATAGGATCATCGAAGAGAAGAACGACCACTCTTGGGGTTATTAAGGCCAAGGATCTGCCGTACGCGCTGTGAAATAGGGGCTTCGTGTGTTCTCGCGACAAGGTCAAATTAATTTAAGCATAAATGTTAATTTCGTCACGAATCCGATAGAAGGTGCCATTTTATTACCGAAAATATAAAACGACGGTTACACTCACGAATGAGTCGTCCACTGAATTATCATACCATAAGCGACGGCATATTTTCGTAGCTGGGAGAGACGCAGTATACGCGTATTGCGGCTCAGCTAGCAGTGGCAACGGTTGTTTGTTGAGCTGTGAGAAGTGAAATATAGTGTGTGGCAATGTGTTATTCATACCCTACACAGCGAAGGACATCGTATCGAGCTGATACGAAGTATACCAACACGCCACCCTTCATGGTTTGATTCTGATGATGGGTCTCCCGGGACATAACATGGAACATATCATGACCTGGTTGAGCACTGGTGGGGTTGGTGTTCGAAAAGCCATAACGGGAGAAGCGGGACACTCGAATAGCATTTTGCAACGCGTGTTACACCTCGCTGATACTACACGTTGCAGTAAACTCTTAGACGGTTAACCACAGGCTACCATTCCACACAAATTCCACATAAATTGGGGTCACACACAAATAACATTCCAATCTCAAAACCTAATATCAAAGGTTGACGGCCAATGCACAGGGCTAGTTGTTTTATCTCGAATACAGCGTGCCTTATCATACTATCGAATACCTCGTAGGGTGCACTGGTTGATCATACGGAACGTTTGGTTTGGTTGGTTGATAATTCTCTCCCCAGAAAAGATGCCTCCAACGCGTGTGGCCAAGTGCCTGAGCACGTACCTTGAAACGCCGCCAAAACATTTCCGCCCGTCGGACTCTCACAATAATTAACGATGAGGTGCCGTCGCGAGAATGACATTGCCGCCCTGCTAGACGGACGTTACGATGTCATCATCATGCTAGACGGACGGTGAGTAACGTCATACACCGGTTTCAGGTTAAGGAAAGCATTCATGCTCGTCGACATTATGATACGATAGTTCTCGTGATAATGCACTTGTCGGTTAGGTACTAAGCCAGGAGAGGCTATAGTGGATGCGGACGATTGGTGTGGGGACCTTGCCTCTACGACAGCCTAACGTATATTAATGTATTTTCCTTCGGAACATCCTTACGAGCGCTGCTACTGCCGGCTCCTGTCCCATCGGTACTAGACGTGTCGAAGACATGCGACACACTACGATACACTCTGTACGTTTGCTGTACTTAGGCGTTGAGATGGTGTCTGCATCAGACCGACGTAATCTAGCTACGAGCGGACCTGTTCGGCGATATAGTCTCTTCAGACAGATGTGAGTATATACACGAGAAGTTCCTCTTTGATAGTTTGACCATCATTTTTGTAGATCGGGTTGCTTACCTCATCGCGAGCATGCACTTCGGGGTCTTCCGCAACATGGATGTAGCAATTACGATCGTCTACTCAGGGAGTGTTCGGTGGAGCGACGATAAAAACTGCAGGTGTATATACAGTCAGAGGTGTATGCCACAGCCACGTAATATAACGTTGTGTGACGTGTGCCGTAACTGAACGCGCGGGCGCTCTCGCGCCCATTTGACTCCCGTACACACGTGGTATAACCAATGAAGCACGTTGCTTTGTCAACACAACTTTCGATATCATTTATTTGAAATGGGTGGTTTGCCATAGCGCGAGCAGGCAGTTAGCGTTCTCCCGCAGCATGAATTTAGGATCGCGATTCGCCTACTCAGATGGTATTCGACGGAGAGACGATACACAAGGTAGTGTTAACATGCAGAAAATAGTTTAACGCACCGCTGCGTATAATAATATTGTGTGAGCTGTGCCGGAACTGAATGTGGCTAGCGATGTTGCTCCGAATAGACTCAGGTAGACACTTGTTGTAAACAATAAAACACGATACTTTGTCCGAACAGGTTTCGATCATAGACTTGTCGCTCGATGCGCTGATACACTATATCGGTGTTTGCGGCACGCTGCGTTCAGGCTTCTGCGGGTAATATGCATGGTGGGCACTGTTTAGCCACGTGAAAGGCGTTGTTTAGCCACGTAAACGGTTTGAACGTTGGGTTGCGTTCAGGCATTACATACCTTTTCTGGCTTCTATCTAAATTACAACTCCGCGCCAGGTTCTACTGAATAGCCTCGTCAGCTGTGTTGGCGAGTATCCGGTTTCATTCGGGGGCCTGAGTAACGCTCTGGTGACATTTCCTCCTGAGGAATATTGCAGACTCGCGAAATATCTCATGGCGGTGCCTGTCGCGATAACTTAACGCGTGCAAGACTCTCAGTATTTCCCAGATATAAGGTGATCACTCGGTTGAGTAGCTGTCGCCGGCTCAAACTGCTGGGTCAGTAGCGACCCTCCTAACCCAGCGCCAGTACAAAATTATGTATAAACGAGCCCAAAACACTTAACGGTCGCATTATCGGTCGAGTTATGAGATCCAAGCGCACGGCTTTGAATAGAGCAGTGTGCATTTGCCGGTATCATAGACGGCATGATCGAATGGGTCAAACGGTGTGCCTGACACTGCTGCGCCGGGCGTTTCAAACGGACAAGCGACATACATCAGTACGCGTATACCAATGACATAACTACTCCAGCACTCGGCGCAAGACAGGAACAGTTTCACATGCTTAGGAATACAAAAAAATACTGCACTGCTGATACATCCTAAAGCGAACGGCTTACATCACCAAGTACTGCACGCAGCATGTTTCTCAAAGGTGACGGCGTTTGTCAGGCGAAAGCGTATCGTAGGTGGAGGGTGGCAGTTCTAAAGGTGCAGGACTTCGTGCACGACACGGGTGCGGCGCATGTCAGAAACGTAGTTTTCTCGTTCTTGATATAGCGCGCCAGCCGTGGCTCTAGTTTATCATACGGCTCGAGTGTTTAAAGGACTTGAGAGTTGCGGCCGTTGGAGATTCAAGTCTACAAAAGACACGATTACTCACGACCCTGGAGCTCGTTTGTTAACGACAGGGGCTTTCCAGCACTCGCCGTGCTTCCGGCCTCATACCCGGTGCCGGTTCTAACGCCGGCAATGACTCCCCTCCGGTAACATGCAGCCTAGATGCGATCGTCCGATAACACCGGGGGCCTGGACCCCCCACCTGCCAAACGTGGTGAAATTGATTGTTTGTTTAGGGAAATACCAATGTAGCACACCTGTAGATGCACTTATCGAAGGGAAAGGCTGTGTACATATTATGGGGTTCACCGCGTGGTATGCTCGCTGTGAAAAAAGTAGTTGACAAAACCAGGTGTCAACACCCTGCCAATCACGCAAACCTCATAGGGTTGCATATAGTCCTGCGTGGCGTCCTTGTCTAGTGCACAATGTGTGCTGCAACCTGTCCAGTATGTAACGGGGTTTCCATTAAGATGTGTGGCAGTTGCTAGTATGGAGGGTAGCGACCAAAACGACCGGGAAAAGCCAAGTCCACTGTCCGATTTCGTCGCCTCTGTGAACCGAAAGACCGATCAGAAACACCTCTGTTTCGGTCGTAAGTAATCACTACCGAAACAAACGAATTTCGGTTTTCGATAAACAACCCTACCCGTAGTACAGCAGCGGAATGGGAAAGGGAATTTCGTCATAGTCAAAGAATTAGCATGCCACCACGTCTGGTATTATATGATGCTTTAGGGTTTTATCCTATTATGCCAAGATCGCCCACAGTCCCGGACAAAGTTGTAGGCGAACCATCTCAAGCAGATAAAGTCGGCCGCCAAGCAGTCAACGAGGAGTGGGCTGCACTTAGATAGCACAACCATTACCCAAACTTGAATGCGTGTGTGTGCAAGGCGGTTCAGGCGAATCACCCAATATTTCGTCTGCCACGAATTGCGCATGCAACAGGATCGAAAATTTCACATATTTGGTATCATACTGACCACCATAAAACGTGGAAGAAGGTGACGTCTCTTTGTTTTCCCGTACACGTTTCAGATTCGCACTTTTGCCGAATGTGGCCCAACGAATCACAGTTATTCGAAGAGGTCAATAGTAGTCAGCCGTTTCCGTAGAAATACATATCTCCCCCCCCCCCCCTCCCCGATTTCGTCTTTGGTCGAACCGCTTCCAGGTGGTCCAAGGCATTTTAAAACAAAGTTGGACCAAAACATTTTCGAAGATGTGACTGTGTTTTATCAATATTAGATAATATGTAACGCCAGCATCGAATATATACTGAAACTAAGTAAATACGAGGCGAGGACAAATTATACACGTTCTATCGCACAAATCTGTCGCACAAAGGTCCAAACGTTCACGCCGTTTTTATGAGATGAGCCCTCATCCCTTGCACACATGTCACGTATGCCCGCGTAGAACCATTGACACATTGGGCTTTTGTTATGTCGCCGGTAATTCGACATCATGTAAGGCCCAAGTATTAAAAAAACGAAACACAGTAAACAAAACCCAAAAATACAAACATCGGTTAATGAGTAAGTAGGGGTTCATATAGGTGTGTCAAATTCCAGGGTTTATGCCCAAACTACCTCGTAGACTTTGGATACTGAGTCAAGTTTGGGTGGTATGGTTGAACTAGCCTGTAGTACATCTGTATGACTCCGCTGGAATCTCTCGTACCCTCAACTTCGACTGCAACGCAGGGCAAGCTACACATCCAAGATATCATCGAGGGGTATCAAGCATCCTCCTCCACACGAACAAAGTTCATACTTTCCACATATCAATATCGATGCCACCAGTATCAAGAACATTCCTCATAGGACAGGTCCCGAAAAACTGTCCCAGACTGCCATCTGAAGCCGCACATCGCATAATCCATCAGAAGTCAATGCCTGAGTGAAACCCGAAACGTTTTCCAATCAGAATTAACTGCCAAGGTAGCACCGACCACCTCAAATTCGATCGTGACGAATTTCCAAAGTAAAAGTAATAAATAACTGCTTACCATAATAGTGCTAACCTAACGCGGCAGTTGAAATGCCAAACCACTGAACATCAACTCCAGTTCGGCAAAAATAGAATGACAATGGCTACCGCAAGGTACGCCTCCAACAAGCCAGCGTACATTTTGAAACCTTTTCAATAAACAAGTATCACCCTCCTCACATAGATATCGTACCGTCCTTTAAAATCGGGCCCCCTGTCAATGCATCATGAACGAAGAACACCAGCTCGTCTTTGGAACAACTAAACTCGAGCTGTAGCAGCTCCATGCCAGGCACACTACACTGTAGTTTGCAAATACAGCACCCTGGTGCATATGACTTAACGAGTACAATGTATAGCAGTAACTGGGTCCCCTTTGCGGTAGGCGGAATTTACCGATATCCAACGAGTTTGGCACGAACCCTCAAGACGACCGGCATGGGTTTTCATGCTCAATGGCCCGATTTGGTGCGCACGTATCTGCTAACCTTTTCTTCAATTATGTAAATCCTTTGCCGTTCGAACCAAACGAGGTACATGGAGAAACGAACACGAATATTGTATATTTACCATAGATTCGCGACAACGTTGAAGCGACAGCGAATCGCCTCGGCGTGCTATTGTTTCGCCAGGAAATGGGCATGCTGCTCTGCCGACCGCCGCACGTAATAACCCGCACGTTTCTCACTAGTAGCACGATGCCGAAGAAAGTAGTGAAGCACATAAATGTGCTTTCTAAGCGAAGTAGACGCTGGTATTATCGCCAAACATATCACCGTATCCTGCTTTCCCGTGATATATCCAATCTCACCGCCGCGGAACGAATAATTGTAGACAACGCACGTGAACCTTGACTATGGAGAACCTGTGAACATCGACACGTATTCCGTCTCCATATACGAAAGCGCAACACACTTCTACACGCTAGACTAACACGATGCACACGCTCAAGCGCATACCACAAGTCCACATTCACACAGATCTCCGGTCACTAACCTTGTGTGCGCTCACCGCATCCACGAATGACTCGATTGTTCCACCACTACAATAGCCCCCCCCGATCGGAACTGCGGTAAGCACCAGCCTTGTGTGAACTTACCGCATCCACGATAACTCCAACTGACCTCTTCTACCATAATGCCTCTAATCCGAATTATGGTAAATACTGGTAGACGTAACCGCTTCGACACGTTGTCTGGCGATATAGTATTGTTGGCCGTGCAAAGTACCTAGGAATCCGGTGTAGCACGAGTTGTGGATGCCCAAGCAAGTAGGTTTTGCCAGGCACACCAAAGGCCCTGCCAACTACCGAAATAATCATCACTATCTAGCCCCTATCGAACTCAAAAAGTAAGGTGTCCTCAATGGCAACTTCCGTAGGAGCGGAATTTTTCTCGCGAGTTACATTGAACATCGATAGGGTACCTTCAGCCAAGCCATATGATATTTCGTCAACCTAGTGTTATTCTAGTCTCTAGAAAATTGGCACCCTGTGTGTCACCCAAACTTCGCCAGCTTATCCATGTGAATGGACTGGTTCATGTTGTCACAAATTTTGACACTCCAAGTTTCAAACCCAATACAAAATGTGTCGTTTACATGTACTACTAATAGCACTCCCACGAAAATTCCCCTTGCCTTGGCCAAGCACATGATACACGCATCAGCATAACACCGCCCAAAGCCAAGACCCCCCATGAAATATATCTTTAGCATGGATTGTGTCCAACCTTGGACGTATTATGCGTATCTCAACGTGGTTCCTCCATATCCTTTCTCCACTATAGAGTAACCCCCCCCCGCTACGGTATACGTAACAAATTCCTAGTATCCTAACTATGGGCGTTGACATGACTTCCAGGTAGGTACACGACAAAATAGAAGAAAGCGATCATCACCAAACACACTTTATTCCCTGGATCCCGATATGATTGCCAGGCCCAGCTTCCAAAGGTATCCAGCCCCTCTACCCCAAGCACGAAAGTAGGTGTACCGCATAGAAGATTCAAAAGGAAACAGAAGACGAGGAACATAGTGTAGCCACATACCCAATCTAATAAAAAGCGCCCGAGCCAGGGGATCACTGAACGCCATAATGTTGGATCTGGATAGCAAACTGCAACACAACGTCACCCGCCATTGACATTTGCGGTATCTCTGTCATACAGAGTACCCAACCATGTTTTGCATCATGGGCATGAATACTGTTCTCAAAGACAAACCGTTTCCGGAAGGATTGGCTACCAAGGCTCTGCTAAGGGGCAGGCAAGTCCCTTCTCGTTGCTAATACATTATAGAATTCGAAACGTTATGTGCTTCAAACATTCCCTATGTAAACAAAGCAATAAAACGAACACACAATGGAGAAACCTATCGCCCTAGTTACCCCGTATACTTTTTCGTAAATGCTTCCAAGCCGTGATGTGTAACCTCGTATTCATCTTCACAACTGAACACCGAATTTGATGAATCAGTAACTACTGGGAAGACATACCTTCGTCGACCGTTTGGTAGAATCGACGGGCAGCTATAGTTTCTTCATTTGACCCTGTCGCTCGCTGGACCTCTCCATAACAGTACCACCAATCAGCAATAGCTGTGCTCACATCAACCTGCTCCTTGGTGCTGACGGCTCCTGATTCTGCTGCCGCTTCAGAGTTCAGAGTTACCCAGTCCTGCTCGGTCTGATTTTCCCGTACCATAACTTTAACGTTCGTCGAGACCGCTGCAGCAGCCTGCGAGAAACTACTTTGGCTTCCCACAAGCACGTCGGCGGCTGCGAAGCAGTCGAACGTCTCGAACACTGACGAATTCAAGAATATTTTCTGTCACGGAAGGCAACGACAACGGTTTAAGTTGTCAGTATCGGCTAACTATATAAATACCTCAAACTCAACAAATGGCCCCAGCTACCATGCTTATTATGTGCGATCGCATTTTAACAGCGCTGTCAACGTGTGAGTGCGACGATCGGTTGAGGGAGGGGAGGTGAACAGTCCGATACATTAATTACCCGGCCATAGAGACATGAAGGCAGCGATCGATACGCGACCAACGCTGATCATGTGGTAGTGGGATGTAACAGCTGCAAGTACAACTCTACATTCGCGATATTGTACCTATACCTCACCAGTTGTGGCGGCTACGCGGGAGGGTGCACTGAATTCGTGCACGGTCGTTATCGTATGACCATACACCCTCGTATTCCTACAATCGCGGGACGGAACACGTTGGGCATCCACCAGCGAGGCAGGCATTGCTTGCACTTCGAGCGAAGCGCCGTGAACTATTGTGGGAGCCGCTGAAGGGAAACCTGCATCTTGCTAAAACTGCCTATTGGGTGGACTTGCGTTTGGACGATAGCTTCCTACGGGTTATGCAATGAATAATGCAATAAATTTAGTTTGAAGGTTAGCTAAGCTCAATTCGCCGCAGTCAGCGTAACTATTTGCGTCGGCTGACCTGTCGTTCGTGTGATGCCTCTCACCTGGCTGCAATTAAGTCCAAACTCCAAACAGGACTCGTGCTCAATATCCCAAGTGAGTGGCTTGCCGTGCTCGTCTGGCAGCTGTAACCCTTTCATCGTGTCCGGCCCCTCGCTAAACACCAATACGGACACATGCGCGGCGGGGCTAGATGCAGCGATCCCCCGAATGACTGATTTCACAGCCGCAGAGAAGTAGCTGTGGGGGATACTTCTAAACCCATGACGAAACTTAATGATGTCTCCTCGTCGAACATGAACCGCAATAACCCATGGTCGTTTTCTTTCACATGAGTACCCCGAGTCTTTCGGCCCAGTACCAATCGTGGGCGCATGATGATCCTCGGGTAAAAAGGCATGGCAGCGTCCACGGATTTGGGGGGCGCTCCAGTATACGTTGCGCAAGGCTTGACGGGCGTAACGGCATACAAAAGCATTTGAATTTGGCTTTGAAACTGGTATTCCCCAATCATGAAGCATGTGCGCTTTCATCGCGTTTGCCTCATACACCACGGAGGTACGGTTTTCCTGTTTGAGAAACCAGGCATCACTATCTCCTTCAGGGAAAGGCACCGTCTGACGGGTCGCATTTTCAAACGCTCCTGGATCCTGGATTTCCAGCTGTGGGTTGTGTGTTAGGCCCATATAAACGCCGAATTCACCCGTACCGTGAGCAGTGGTGAGCGGCCCAACAAAAACTGGTTCCAGATCGAACGATATCGCCCGGTTCAGCGCCCACGCGACCCTCATAAGGCTCACACCAAGCCCTCCCAGTGGTTGCAGATTGCTGTACAAGAGATAGCGGTGATGGGGCTTGCCAGACCACAAACGGCACGGCCCGTGCCATTCCTCGCGATTGGCGCATCGTCGTGATGGGGCCGTCGCGGTAGACGCGAAATCGTCTGCTGCCGCCGGTGGTTGTCGACGACTTACTCCAAATTCTGGACCGTGTGACTCTTGCTCGTGACTTGATAGGATGAACGCGGGCTGCTGGGCATCTGTAATTGCAGACATTTGCACCACGGAGTCGTGAATGAGGAATTTAAGCGTGGGATCCGCTATATATATCGCTAGGGTTTACAACTGGCCGCTCCCCGCGCAATGGTGGAGCGGCCAAACATGTGATAGAAAATATCGGTGGGAAGAAGCGCGAACTATCTTTCTTACGTCAAAACTTGTTATTCAACACTATTACTAGCTCAAGTTGTTCAATAAATTTCTAACATCCACCCTACCCTTATAGTTTACCTGACATATAAGACGTGTAATGTCCTACTGTTGACGTTTTTTTCGTATTTATTATTGACATGGATCAGGTTTTTTGAATATTTCCAAACTCAGAATCGATTTCTCTACAATTATATACCTGGTGTGCAATCCGAGTCTATGTATTCGAATGGGCCTCTTCGTGCCATTAGTGTACTGACCAAAATGTGTGTTTTGCGCCAACTACGTCATACACAGACCTATACATGGCAGGTAGGTCTATATCCTTACTATTTGGGCTTCTCAGTAGTGGCAGCAGTGCTGGCAAAAACTTTCGGCTAGAGAGCTAGACGATCATCACCACCAGCACTACAGTAAGACGGCTGTAAGAAGAATATGCATACATATATGCACAAACTGCAACCTCGTCATGAAATCACACACCACACACACCAAAGGAAGCAGAGCAGCAGCAACGAACAGGGTATAGTATATGAAAAATACCCTGGTACAATAGACGGCACTCCATACTACTAACCCCACGCGGGCGTGCTGTACAATATCCCATGCAGAGCCGCCAACTCAACCGCGTACATGCCGAGGAGCAGTTGAAGGATACCGTTTCCCTACGTGGCCGACTTGCTGCATTGGTGTAGTTACATATTATTGTTGTTTCGGGTTTACAAACATTCGCCTCCCTCCTCATGCCGAAGACGAACCCACTACTACTGCAGAGCAACAGCACTAAACTCTTCCTCGCGCTGGTACACGCACAGAGACAGTAGCAGTAGCAGCAACAGCGGTAGTTGTGTGGATAACGACGGTGACACCCGTCGTCAGTCAACTCCGAAGAATATACGGAGACAGATGCGTCATGCCAGCTAAATATATCAAACGAACGGTCTGTAGATGGTCAACTCTCGTCGAATTGTGCTTACTCACCCTAGAGTACAATACCATGCGCTCTCGACCGTTGATGCCATTTGAGAAAAAAACGTCCAATCTAACTGTCTTCGTGGTTACCTGCTAGACCACCGGGGCGGCCGGCTTTCACTACCGGGATTGAATACCGGGGTTAGCACAAAAGTTGCAGTGTGAGACTTAGTTCTCTTTCGTTTATCGCCGAATGCATAGAAAAAAACGTACACGAAAAAGCGCGAACTTGCCAAACACAGGGTCAACTCCAGCATTCTTCTAAGAATGTCTTCAACACACCAAACACGTAGTCACCGCTGTCAATGTATCCCGACGGCCGAGACTGCTACAACAGAGCAAACAAATCTGCTTCGCGGAAAATTCTGCATGCAATACCTGAATGTTCTACGCGTACTTCACGGAATCAGCAAACATCGGGAAACTGGCCATACCTCGTGCGGCGGAAGACACCGCCGCCGTCGTTGATGTTGCCCTATTGGTATGCCCCTTCAGACGAGGACGATGGTCGTGTGAAGTGGACATTGTTACTGGGACAAGCCACATCACAGCGACACAAATGAGTTGCACATGTAGAGTTGACAGCCCCCTGCACAAACAACGGTAGCGGCGAATCCGCGTAATATGTCAAACTCATCTGAGGCACCGGCAACTTGTCGTCTAGGTATCCTGAGGCAAACATAACCTGTGCCCTTGACGAACGTACGGGGTTTGGAGTTTGAGTTGCGACGGTGGTCGCTTGTAAAGGGATACATGCGACCGGTATATGCCACACAACACATGTGCGAAAAAACGTTGCGAATGTTCAGGCATATAGGCAGCTTAATTTTACATGTAGGCAGCCACCCTCCTTGTGTAGTGTATGAGTCGATGGACACGCGGTCCTGGGCCTCGGAGGCTGTTCGAAACCCTTGGCATATTTTATTATATATCTTGACCACACACAACACGCCAGTGATCGGACGAATGTTGATATTTGGATCGGAATGTACGGCTAAAGAGTGCAGACTACAACATAGGATGAAGTGTATCCAAACGCAATCAACACAACCTAGAATGTTCGAGGTTTCAGGTATATTTGACACCGGGTTGGGCCTACTCAGTGTGTACTCAGCTACAGACTTTTGTCCTGCCGTTACAAAAAGCTGTACACTAAAACAAAACGACACGAGCGGGGTACTCACATTATCAGTGGTATCACCCACAGGTCGAGTCGACCCTAGCCTTTCTGTGACGATGGATGACCTTCCCGAATATCTCGTGAAACCTGATCGAAGCGCAAATGGCGTGTATATGATTGTGTTCTGTTTCATTAACACGAAGAAGAAGCGAAGAACTAAACTGCATTTATTTCACACGAGTTTTTGTATTTGCAAGTGCAGATAACCCACGATGGAAAAAACGTACTCTGCGATCCTCTCACATACAACAGCCGCCCTTCCTGCCCATTGGATGATTACCCGACATGTTTGCAGCAACTCTATATAAGCGCACTCAATTACTCATGGGTCCCGGAAATAATCGCGATTGATCCTTAGGGGACGACGCTTTCGGAATGCCCGAGGCATGCATATTTTTAATTAATTTCGTTGTACGAAAGTAATTGAAAAGGTCTTGCAGAAGCACAACACTTGTCGTTCGAGGGACGAGGCGATTTTATGTATACTTGACATATCGGCCTGCTCGTAAACGAGTAAATTTGAACGGGCGAGCCTCGGCATTGTAGGTTCCCATAGATAGGACCAAACAACCGTCTCCTGCCGGCTGCTGGGGGTGGATGCGTACTCATGTCGTGCACAGATGTAGGCGTATGACCAAAGAGCAGCGCATCCCTACAACGCCGGGACAGAGCGCATTGGGTTTTCACCAACCAGGAAGAGCCAAATGCTAAGGGGGGAAATAATACCTAAAATACGCATGATGAACGCATCGCGATATAATCAAAAATGAGGTCAGGCCATGATGTAGATCGGGTTGTCCGATTGAATCGAATGCACCTCCTGATATTAACCGCCCTTCTATTGAACGGAATGTATGGCATGCACTTCGTACGAAACAGCTCTACAAACAAAGCCTTCGTTACACACATTTGTATGTGTACCTTCTCCCGCCAGGCTCGAGTCAAGCTCGCATAAGTTCGGGAAACGAGGTCCGGTTGCGTCGGGCATCTCCCATCGCTTCTCGTTCAATTGGGAATTGGTACACTTGCCTTTGTTGTTCGTAGCGTTCAACGTTTAAGTTTTAGATTGAAATCTCCCTCAAGCTTCCAAATTTTGAGTTTTCTGGAATCTTCAGTTAGCCCCGAGGCGAGATCGAACAGACGTGTACTAAAGACACAAGGCACCGCACCATATCAAATGAGCTAGGTCGCTTTTAGGAGAGCGTCAACCCTGTCCGCAGTTCGTGGTACCGTGTCGTTGAGATGTATGAACGTCAAGTTGACTTTGTGGGTGGGTGGTCTTTATAGTAAAGGAAATAACACACTGGGAAGGTGGGTATGATTCGTTGGTGTATACCCTACCAGGTAGTGCAGAAGGCATCCAGTACGTACACACGGTCGACACACATTAGACATTACCGATTAACGCAGCTAGCAAGCACAGCATTCCACCACGGGGCAGTCGCTTAAGGTTCCGTTGGGGCTTCGGGTCGTAGGTTCAGCTTATCTGCGAAAACTAAACCTCCGCAAGTAGTATCTATCAAGTGGCGACCGCACCTCGCTGTACACACGCCACACACAAATGACAGCGCGCAGCAAACAGTTGCACAGCACTGCCTGCTGATGCCTGGCTAGACTTCAGTTTCAAGACCGAATATGCGGTTTTCCAACTTCACCATAGAGTAGTAGGCCTTGCAAATGAACTAGGACTGTGCTGCTTCTGCTGCCTCTATACGTCGGTTACACTAACGAAGCACAGCATCCTAGCACGGTTTACTGGATTAGGATCCAGATTCGAGTCAGGGTTAGGGCTCGGGTCGGAGGGTCGGCTATATTTATGGGCCAAGCACAAAACCTCCGTAAAGTGTAACGCTCAAGCGGCGACCACGTCGTCGCCCTCTTCTGTTGGAGGGTGCACACGCCACATACAACAAACCCGAACAGCACCATTTGCAGTGTTGAGTGTGTTACTTTCATGCGGCCGTCCACGACGGTGGGATGACATGGTACTACTGATATAGGTGGGAGTTGTCGGCTTCGTAAGCAACAGTACCGTTGTATCACGGATATTTATATGTAGATTATTTATGTAATATAGAGCAAAGTACATATACGATACGGTATGGTATTGGGGATGCATAGGTATGGACTTGTGTTTGGCGAGCATCCTCGCTAAGTTAAATCACCACTAAACTTTAAAATTCAAATATCCCGTCGTATCCCCCTAATAATGAAAGCAAAACGTTCTTCCCCTAATCGAAAGTAAAAGGGTGGCGTGCAGTATTTTTTTCTGTACTCCCCTGTCCAAACATGTACATTGTTTTATTGAAGTTTGATTTACATACTTAAATCGATAGGAGTACATAGATTCCGAGCCGCCTATGCAAGCCATGGGAAAAAACATAAATGGTACAGGTTTATAAAGGGAAACGTCGTGTATACAGCGTGTGGTTTCCTTATCTCTATAAGGCGTTTTGGATAACCCACCTCTCATAAAACCTAACTCTAGTCCTAGTGCTAACCGTGAAAACAACCCAACATACACCCTTGGTCGACATGTAAGGAAGTTGGCCGGAAAAACATCGAACACGTATGTTTTTTAACACCTCGACCAGGGGCGGCCGGGGATTTTGATATCATACACCTAACCCCCCCCCCCCCTCGAAAATTAATTTTTAAACAACTTTTTGTTTTTTCAGTGTATGATATCCATCGTGCATCGGTGTACGTATCATATAGGATTTGTGTGACACAGTCAAGTACCGGAGAGGCGCATACCCTCACATCGAATCAAATAGCGTAACATGACACCACACGTACACCCCTCGTGCGACATATTCCACCTCGAATGCTTGTTCTGCTTAGCCACGATGTAGTATGAGAGTGTCGAACACTGGTCGCGATGTCGCCGGCAGTGACGTACACGACGTGTGTACAGAAGCATGTGGGACTTGTGTGGGACGGCAAACTGCCGATGACACCAGGCAGGGTCAGCAGTTGGTTTCCCTGATCGATTATCGTTGCAAGGGTACACACAGGTGTCGAAGATACCTACCTGGGGCCTATCGATATATCTGCTAAGAAGGAAGGAACCTGCATGTTGATCCGACCAAGCTTGTCGACCAAATACAATGTGCCGAAGCAAGAAAAGAACGCACTCGACATTCCATGCCAAGCCTGCCGATCCCACGAGTCTTCGCGGCCTTCTGATCCACCTTCGAGCGAGTTCATAGCTCCTTTGTTCCTCTCACTACTGCTGCAGTCGCTGTCACTACTGCTGCTGCAGTAGCTGTCACTACGCAGTTGCGGCCTCCTCGCATAGGTCGCAGCGCCGCCCAGTAGTATTGTAGTACTATGGAAGGCCTTGTATCAAGCAGGGGACGGCTCTCTACCGTCCCTTGTGTTCAATAGAGGGAAAATATGTCAGGAGACGGGCAACCGTCAAGCAATCAGTCAGTCAAGGGCGTCCGTCAAGGCATTTCCATCCGGATTGTCCCCTATCCCCGCTAGAAAAACGACTCATTATCTCTGTGGAAACCCCTATTTATTATTTGTTTATTTGTGCTGCTGGGGCTTCAACACAACATCGTGAAGGAGCGAGAAGATACGAGGATATTGCTGTGTCGCTCGTTGCTCGTTATAAGAAGTATACTGCGTAGATCTGCACTCCGAACAAGAAAAAGAATGGCAGACTGGCAGACAAAAACTCTCAACAAAAAAAACAGTTTCTAAAACATTTGGTCAGGCGTTTTCCGCACAACGGGGATATTTACTTCGTGTCCCCGGGACTTGCCGTCAAGGCACGTCCGTCAAGGCATTTGCCCTGACCCCGTCCGTCAAGGGGTAAAAGTGCCGTCTCCTGACATATTTCATAGAGGGAGGGGACAGTGTCCGGTAGTATTGTAGTACTATGGAAGGCCTTGTATATCAAGCAGGGGGGGGGGGCGGCTTCATACTGTACCCTGTGTTCAGTTTTATGTGGTTGTTGTGCAGGCGTAGAGGGAGGGGACGGTCTCAGGTAGCCCCCCCCCTGTCAAAAGGTCAAAGTTGAACAATTCGACGTGAGGTGTCGAAAACATATTTTTCGACCACCCTCGCCTCGACCCTGTGTATAAACAACAATACATTTACGTAAACTGGGGTTGGTCGTTACGAGCGGACCGTAAGACAGTTCTTCTTCGTGACAAATGGCCCTTATTAGCTTTTAGCTTTTCATTTTTTGCTGACAGCACCACGCCTGCAGGTCATCAGACAGAGCCGATGATTCAGAGGTACATCAGTAGCACACGATCAACTATTATTAATATTATCTGCTGCTATAGCGCATGCCTAAGTCATGTGGAGCTACATACATGCGTAGCAGCAGCAACGGGCGGAAGCAGCGGGCTTTTTGATGTGCAACTATACCATAACGCAGTTGCTCGATGGCCGGCATTTGTACAGCTCCAGGGAGAGACACCAGCATACGGACTATCAGATAGAAGAGCTCATGATGTACTGCTGCTGTACAGCCGTTATTTCGTGAGCGTATAGAGACACCATCATACAGACTACCAGTATCAGGCAGAGCTCATCATGATGTACCGCTGTACTGCAGCAGAGCGTGCGGTTGCTCGACGGCCGGCATTTGTACAACTCCAGGGAGAGACACCAGCATACAGACTATCAGACAGAAGAGCCCATGATGTACTGCTGTTGTACAGCCGGCATTTTATGAGCGTGTAGAGAGACACTATACAGACTACCAGTATCAGGCAGAGCTCATCATGATGTACTGCTGTACTGCAGCAGAGCAAGTAGTACGCAATCGACTGTGTCTACCTGGATGGAACTGTTGTTTTCCGTGATCATACGCTTATGCGTTTATTGCTGCGATGTTGCTGTACAAATCACAGACCATCAGGTAGTGGCAGTAGTGATGTAGCGTTGTTACTTGCCCGGTGAATATATTGCTCTTTTGTGCACTTTCCATCTGTCTGCGCAAGAGGTACGCTGTTTTCTGTAGTTTACACAAACTCGCGATAAATATTCTATAAAATAGTTACTTCAAGAAAGTCGTACCCGTATATATGTGTACGTACGAAGTACGCGTTGATACAAGGAGCATACAATACGTACACGACGCATGCTACGATAGAGGTGCACCGTGAGTTTTCTGAGCTCCTCATTTGATGAACTCCATACTAATAGTAAGTCACCCGAATACCGATTTTGGAGGAAACCAAAAGTGCGACCCGACCAACAATCCCATGAGCTAGATATACTATGGAAAATATGGCAACACAAGAATGAAAGTCCGACGAATTTTGGGTTAAGGAGCCCGATCATTCAGAAAAAAAATCAGCAAAAAGTGCTACCTCTATCGTAGCACGCGTCACTACCGCCCCTATATGTACGAGGGCAGAGTGCCTTCGTTGTCTCGTCGGGTCTAATGAAAAAAACAAGTACACATTGTCGACTCGTCCATGGACCAGCATACCCTGGTAGGCCACAGTGTAGGCTGCCGCTCTGTATTGTTCGTTGCTGATTTGCTATTGCTGAGTTACTGGCACAACCTTACTACTGCTGCACATTTCTTGCGTCCCCTGCATTTGGACGGTTTGCTGTAGGCTAGCGTTTAATATACTGTAAAAATGCAACTCATTGTGGCCACACTAATCCCCCATACAACTGCAAGATTTGGCGGACTAGACCAAACCCAACTATTTAAAACAAGCAAATTGCATTCGTTGCAAGAATATCAACTGCCATCTTACAACCACTCCAAAGCAAAGCCTTGTAGACAACTATAACTACGTAAATCTGAGTCGATGTTACTTGCAGCTGTTCGTAACCTACGGCCCTCTTTTTCTACCGAACAGAGCCGTGTCTTCATGAATTTATTTTTGCTTTAGCGTTCGGCCACCAATTCACAGGCCTTAGCCAGTACAAAGCAAGTAGCCGTCATAAAAAGAGCCTGAACTTCGTCAACGGAGGGGGCAAACAGACATGAAAGAGTCTGCAGCTCGTCAGCACAAACCAACAACGCACCATTCGCTGAGGTCGTGGACATCCGTATCTTCTTGTACGACTGTGGTCACCCATATTCCTAAGTTATTTTTTGTCATCAGCAGTGACATTGTCCCGTGACAAGCAATCACTGCAGGCATGAATGCAAGGCCCGTGCCTTTCACTCCTCTCTCTCTCCTCCCCATCATCGTTGATAGTGGTTTCGTGGGATCGTGCGTACCGATCCTATACAAAAACCTGGCGTGTACTACACGCTGCCCTCGAAGAAAGGGAAAGTGCCATAGATGTTGAGTCGAACCGGGAACTTACCCTCACCTGGTTTGCTATATATATGCCACACACAGGCCACAACCCCACAACACGTCAACCACAATTTGCAGTTGGCGACGTCCTTCATCCTTGCATGATGGCAAGACTCCAGTCAGTAGTACGACCAACCCCTGGCCCCCATTTCTACCTACCTTGCGCCTACACGCGGTCCCACAGCAGCACAGTACAGCACTCGGTAGTATCGCCGTGAGGCGAGCGTACGTATATCATACGTCAGCTGGAGTCGTCTGCTATACTAGCTATAGGTGGGTATGCTTCGTTCTCAACCCCGACCAATGGCTAGGCTTTTGCCTAAAACTTATCATATGTGTACATGCAAACCAGGTACTACTGCTGTAGCTGTACATGTTATTACCACTCAGTATACCTCGGTATATCTGGTAAATAACAACGCAATATCAACTCGACAAAACACAAGAACGAAAAAAGAACACGAGTAGTAACCCACAGCAGAGCAGCAGGAGCAGCGGCAGCAGCAGCAGTACTACAGTAGTAGCAGCAGCACAGGAGTACTACAGTGCGTATGTATGTGTGTACTCCGGTGCTGCTGCCACTGCTGTTTCGTATGTTGCTATTGTTGCGGCTGCTGCTGCTGCTCCTGCTCCTTCGTCTACAGGGATGTAGCAAATAAAAACAGGCGGAAATAATATTGTTTTTTAAAATCAAATTGTTTTCCATCAGTGGAATATACGTCGAGAAAGTTACTCTAATTTTATAGGCTACTCGTTGTTTGTGGCTGGCATATTCCTTGATCCACGTATATGCAAAACAGCAGTAGCACGTACTCGTACTCATGTTACAGTAAGAGGTACTGTCTTGCAGCTTGCTGTGAGTACATATTTTACCAGAAGGCAGCCGCATGATAAAACAAATCGAGAGTTCGTACTCGTACGTACGCGTTGTTTACTTTGATTTCCTTCTTTGTCTACTGTACACGTTTTGTCCGCGTTCCTCAGTTTCACGTGAAGATGCAGCAGTGAAGTTGTTTTGTGGTTTTTATTGCTGCTGTCGTTGCTGCTGCTGCTGTGCATTATGTTGATGTTCTGCTGCTGTCGAGGTAACCCGTTGTTCTTGCGTCGCCCTTATTTCGACCACTCCGTAGGAAAGCCTTGTATATAGTTATGTTTGTGAAATTTTCGCACTTTTCGCAACTTTTCTCTTCGTGCGAGCACTTTTCGGCAAAACACTAAGTACACCGACGCGGGACGCCCGGCCGGACACATTGGTCGAGGTTTGAGCACGATCCGAGCACTGTAGCTTGCGTGGCGGGCGCTCAAAGTGTTTTTTCGCGCGGGAGTGGATAAGACGATTTCCCGGGTTTTCTGCGTGAGGCCTTTTTTTGTACGTACGTTCCAGTAAATAATAATTTTGAATTTTTAGATTTTGACAGTTTTTTGCTCTCTCACATGCACACAGGCCAGAAACATTTACCAGATAAACGACAGACAACATGCACAGAGCACGGCGTTACGGCGTTGCCGCCCACACCAGAAGGGAACATCGTGCGTGAGATGCACATCCATCTGAGCTGTAATGGTGCTGCTGTGGGTAGTTTTTATATCGAAGGCGGCTGTCCATAGCCCGCCACCTATCTTCCATTCTTTGCTGTGGTGCTGTGTGTTTATGACATATCCAGGGTCACTTTAGACCGAAATGTTAGGACCGTGTTTATCACGTGTGAGTACGTACGGCAACTGCTGTTATGATATTTCTGATGTTGCGGGGTTTTTGCCCCAAGCACACCACCAAAAATTTAGACATCAGATAACATACAGAGATAACCCAAACAACAACACGCTACAACCCCGCCTAGCAGCACAAGCAGCAGCAGGCAACATCACGCGCATGTGGCAGGTCCGCGGTGTACTGCTGTGGCTCCAGCAGTAGTTGCTTTATCGGAGACCATGATCCGTCATCGGTCATCTCTACCTCTCTTCTTCTGCTGCGCTGCTGCTACTGCTGCTGTGCATGCGTATGTGCGATGTGTCACACAGTGCTGTGCACGCGCACGCCAGTACAAACAAAATAATTTGGCTCTTTGGTAATATGGTCAAATGATAGAGATGCCCGGTGTTTCGTTTGAAATCGTGAGTTCGAGACTCTCGTTCATGCATGCATGTTTCCTTTTTTTCACTTTAGTTTGTTTTTTGTTTGTATTATGTACGTGTGTAACCCAGCGACACCACAGACAGCACACACGAGCAGTGCGGAGCAAGAAACAGCAAGCGCGTGCGGTATAGTTTTGTTCCCCCTGTATTGCTGTGGCGTCCTACTATACCTACTCTTCGAGTACTATTTTGTTTTTTTAATCAGACCCTGCGATCTGTTGTTATGTAAGGGGTAGTCCGTGGTCACAGGACAGGCTCCAAAAAGCTCTGGAGTGGAAGAATACCCCAGGGAAAAATAATTCACTAAATACAAAGTAGAACGCAGTACTTTTGCTGGGGGTCTCTGTTGTTGCGTGGTGCATGCATGCTGCCACAGGTCCAACAACATACTGCTTGCTGATGCTGCTGCTGCTAACTGTGCAGCAGATCCACAGTCGATATAGGGTAAGGCGCTGCATACACTTACACACTACGATATCTTTCGAATCTCGTCATCTCGGGCGTAGTTCGAACAGTGGTTCGGGGATAACAATGCGCGGTCCACCTTTTCACCCCGCATACCAAAAGGTCAAGTCCTTTTCGGCCCGCAGACAAAGAGCAGGTAAACTTCTATCCCACACTATAACCAGTCATTTTCGGCCCTGACAAAAAATGTAAGTCAATTTCGACCCTCCGCAACAAAACCAGGCCAATTTCGAACCCAACAAAAAAAACAGGTCATGTTTGATCCCCAACATAAAACCAAGATAATTTCGACCCCAACACTGAAGTCGAGTCAATTTCGACCCCCTTCTAGAACCAAGTCAACTGTGGTGCCCCTACACACAACAAAGACATACATAAACACACTGGCAAAAATCATATAATGTTTGGCGGAATCGTTAGGAAAATCTATTAAAAATATGCAGTCAATAGTAAGGGTTCCACACTATCTCCAAGTATTTTTAGCCCCAAAAGTGCGCAGGTCATCTGATACAGTTCTAAAAAATAGTATGCATGTACCCTGCATGTACGGTAAAATATGCAGACAATTCATGACGTCGTACTATGATATCATATGCATGCGTAGGATACAATATCAAATTATGTGTGGTTTTCAATTCGTTCTTGCGCCACTCCCCTAGGCACGTCCCGGAGGGGAACCATGTATTTAATATTGTTTTGCCCTTTTCCACACTATAATTCGACTATTATTTTTTTACTGGGCCAGCATCTACTGATGTAGATTATTTATTCGTATGTTGTTTTGGTAAGTCCTCTGTGGAAATGCCAAATGCAGGGCCCCGCACCAGGTCCCAGCTAAACTTAACTACACCAAGCCCGCGCACGAATCGCCCACCCGCAAACTTTAACCCATTCAAATGGCGGTGTATGTAGGACAGCGCCGGCCATCGACTATGCCGTCATCAAGTGACCAATGGGCCCGTCTACGAGATCGTGTGCGTGCAGCTTGACGCCTTAAATGTATATACGTTCGGTGGGAACGACACGAAACGGTCACCATGGATGGATAGGCGGAAGTTCGTAGGGTAGTACTGTCGTTCTCAGTCTTGCTCTGTTGGCGCTGTTTCGGTCCATTTTATTTTCTTTCATTTCATTTGGTTTTTTATTGGAGGTCGCATCTCCTCTGGGAGAAGCACGACACTTTCTTTCTTTTTTTGTCATGCTTTTTATTTGGTTGCTTGATTATTGATTTGCTTCAGTATATTTACTTTTTATTATTTTTTCTTTTCGCTTTTTTATTTTTTCTCTTTTTTTCTCTTGCATGCACCTGGATTGCTAGCAGGGTAGGTCTTGCCTGTCGTATATGGCGTTGGATTGTCTGCTCTGCTTACTGCACTGAGTGTAGTATCTCTGTGTCGTAGTTTTGTGACCACAGAACTGGTACCTTTTTAGGATGAAGAATCGGCACGGACACTGGGTGTGCTGGATGTCGACGGGTAGAAAGGAAGGTTTAATGTGAAGAACACACACACACACACACACGATAACTTCTCTGATGTGGCGAAAACACACCACGTCAGCAGAAATACGATGTTACAGTTTAGGTGCTCGGCAGGGGGTGCATCTACAGTAGTACAAAGTTGGTGAAAGAAAAATACAACGCACCTGCACCCCGTCTCGGCAGTCGATGCATCGCGACTTGGGGCTGCAAAATTAGGAGTTCTATTAATAGCGGGACACACCAAAACTTTGAGTGATTTTGCATCGAGATCCGGGGCTCTCATCACAAACCAATCTGGATACAAACCAGAGAATAGACGGTGCAGTATAAATACTACGTAAAACGATACTGCTGTAGTGGAGCTCGGGATACAAGAATGCAGGGGTGTAGCACATGTGCTCGTGGAGTAGCAAGAATGTTTAGGTACTTGACCACCATGGTCTTCGTGCAGGTGAGTATCGTCCAGAGTGCATGACCCGCGCCGGGAAGTTCTGAACAATATCACAAATTCTTGTATCTAGCGCCCACATCATCCACCTAGCAGTAGCACTGCTCCGCACGCTCTATCGATCCCGCACTTTGCGTGCACCCGGGTTTTGTGGTGGACGTACAGTAGTTAAACGCGGTTGATTTCAAGTGCGTTGGCTAGTTATCTTCATAAGTTTTTTTCGCAGTCACAGGTCAGAAGGTTCATGCCGTCTTGAATTTATGGGCATGAATCGATCTGATGCTACCGGCAGTGTCACGACTGGTATCGATGCACCTAGAAGATGACTGTATACTACGAGCAGGCGGATACACCTTTGCGATGTAGAAACAAATCTCCCGGACATCACCCGGTCTGCGCTGTGTGCCCGTAGATCGAAACAATCAGCTGCAACAAGGCCCTTGACTTTTCCCTAGCCTGAGAGCTCTCGACAGGGGGGGCTGCTGTCTCTCAGATCCTCTACTGTTCTCTACGCCTGCCACCACACCTCTCCGAGTAGGTTGAATCTTCTACTGTACAAGTAACATTGCAAAGTCAAGCACCAAAGTCCTTTCTGACAGTATCACGCCGCAGCCGTACACACCTCCTCGGTAGCGGAAGAGATGCATTCACCTGATGGATGTTTGAGCCCTGATTCGAACACCCGCGCAGATGCGGGTTTACCACGCCGGGGCAGGAGGAAGCAGAAGGGGCACCGTAGACCGTCGAGTGGTCCGGCCTGGAAGAGGAAGCGTGGGTGGTGTGATTGCTGTTTTTTCGCCATGAATCGTTTTTTCGACTGGTCGACATCCAGGACACGCGGTTTCCTTGCTGAACCTTTCATCTCAGACATGTTAAATATGCCAAGCTCTCAGTTAACACATCTATGACACAGAGATACTACACTACAGCATATTGCAGTCAAGAGAGTAGGAAATGCGATGTCGTTTCATCCTAGTGCATACGAGGGGCGAAGTATATATTGGTTGGCCTTCTCGATACTTGGCTCTTCATTTGTTTCATCAACAGTTGGTTGTTAGATCAATTGATTCGTAAACAAACAAGAAAGCCAGCGATCACACCCCGCCCAGTCCACAAAACTACCATGTAAAGGACTACTTGTATCATGCTACAGTCAGCAGTACGGTTTGACAAATGCTACGATAGAGATGCACCATGTTTTGTCTGAGCTCCTCACTCGAGTAGCTCCATACTGATAGGTAAAAAAATGATTGTGGAGGAAACTTAAAGTGCAACCCAATCAACAATCCAATGACCTACAAGGTATACTACGTTAAATTTGGCAACAGAATAATGAAAGTCCGACGATTTTGGGCTAAGGGCCCGTTTTAACGAAGAAGAAAAAAAAATCAATTTTGATTTTTTTTTAATTCAAATCCGCTTTTCATTGGTCAACACACGCACCAGCACCATAGATTAGGATCTTGGGGCATAAAAATTGGTGTGCGTGTGTTGACCAATGAAAAGCGAATTTTTATTTTTATTTTTCCAAATTGAATTTATTTTATACTCGTTAATACGGGCCCTAAGGAGCCCGATCATTTAGAAACAAAATAAGCAAAAAGTGCTAACTCTATGGTAGCACGCGTCATTTATCCTCCAATTCACTATTAATATGTAGATTTACCGCCATCACCTCTCTTTCTGTGTTCAAATTTATGGTTGTAAGATGCCTGAAATGCTCACAGGCGTAGAAGGCAACTCCATTCCACGACCGTTCCTTGTTTAACTTGAACAGCAATGGCACCCATTCCGGAAAGGTCCTCTCGCTCGCTGCCTTACTTGAAATGAATACTCACATGATAAAATGTAGCATATTTTGAAGCGCCTTTATATACTGGTATGCTATACCGGTATACCGAATGAGTATGCCATTCCTGATACATCAGGTAGCTCATGGATCCTCACTCCCCATTTTTTTTAGTGTTTTTTTGTTTTCTGCTCCATCCCATCTGTTATCCTCGCCTATCGTTTATCTCTGGTTCCTAGTCGTAACTCAGACGCGGGGTCACAAAGTAGGCTCTTCTCCCTCCCTCACTGCGGGGCTTGCCTTCCATCTTTATAGCGATATTATGTTTGTATATTTTTCCCTCGTTAGACGAAACGTTATCGTATCACTTTGCGGCTCTTTCTTACTCCCGACTTTTGTTTCGTCACCCAAAGATGAAGCATGTGCAGCATCACGTATAGCCAAAATAACATAGTACTCGTACTCGTATGTATTCAAAGTGGTACGATAACGTCTGGTCCCAACTCTCGTAGAATTGTCGTATAAAGTTGGTTTGCTCACGTTTCAAGATCTCGACTTTTACGCTGGTTGGTTTGTTGCCGCTTCGCGATCTTGACGTGTGGTGTACAGCATCCGGTATGCAATTCGTAAGGTAGCGTCTCGATCTTGACAACTTAATTGTAGTGGCATGCGAACATCATGACATATTCAGTGGGATAGGTTAGTTGGGGGGGAGGGTGATTTGGCGGGCAACCAGCTATTGCAGCACGCCCCCCGCAGCTACATATAAACTCCCTGTCTGTATTCGCTCTCCTTTTCACCTGTCGTTCCGGCATCAACTCGTTGTGGGTACGTCTTAGGTCGTCGCCGGCGAGCGAGGCAAAGCCATAGAGGCCGTGCTCCAACAAAAACACCACAATAACGGCCCCAACTTGTGTGGAAACACCTGTTCGATCTCAATTCCCTCATTGTATGTTTGAAACATTTGTCGGCTGCTGTTTCAAGATCTTCCAAGGAAAAACACCGGATTGTTCTAAATTGACTTGATTTCCCAATGAGAATGGGACTTTACTTTTTAACACACTAAAAAACTCAACATTGTTGTTGTTTGCCGTGGTGACACGTGGGGCGATGGTACCATGTGATCAAGCGCATACGCCGTGTGTCCAGTACAGCAGTACGTCGTGAGCAGTGTCAGACCGCACAAACAGGACGCCATGGCCAACACTACACTGTTTGTTTTCACTTCTGATTATTTTGTGCCGATGTTCTGTTTTCCTCTAAGGGCTTGGGTCTCTGCAGTGCTTGCTGCTGCCAACATACCTTCTACCTAGTAGTACGACAACACTTGTTTTACATCGCAACAATGAAATCCGCGGTACTGTAGTACTAGACTGACACCCCTGGCTGCGTTCACAATACCACATGCGTCTATAACTCGTACGCTCCCTCTTGTACGTGCAAAACACCACGCTGCCACCAGCTGCAGCTGCATGCCTTCGAAAATCACAGGTACCAGGTATGTTGCTGCTGGTGCTGTAAAATGGACCCACTGTGCTCAAACCCAATATTTGTGGAAGTCGTGTACAAGTAGGCTTCGGATGTACGGATCGACACGCTGTTGCTGCGCCCGCCGGCTGCCCAGAGTGCATTCTTGGTGGCCTGCTATGCTACAGCAGCACTATCCTGGGCGAACGTGCGACTCTCCTCACCTGGGTATAGGTTCCTTACGAGCTAAAGCGGAAACGCAGAGTCGCTCGCGCTTGTGGTTTTGAGTGGGGGGGAGATGTTCAGCGGATTGAAGTTTACACAGGTACTCATCGCCGTGAAGTACTTACAGTGCATCAATACAATCACACGTCACGAAGCAGTTGTTGCATTCAAACATAATATTTGAAGTACTACAAATGGTTGATTTTTTTTTTCAGTTCTCGTGTATTCCTTGTGGAGTTGACGTTTGTACTCATCCATTTATGAAATAAGACCTCGATGTGCCCAAACAGGCGGTGAGGCATTCAAATTGATGTATTTCGGAAATATTCTTCTCCCACTTTCGCTAAATTAATTAATTATACCCCCCCATACCACGAACAACCTCGCTCTTTCGCTAAATTAATTAAGTATACCCCCCCATACCACACGAACAACCTATATAGGGTACTCTCTTGGCCTCTCCAATCAACAAACCTGGAACTCAATCATACACACTACGTGATACTATTCTTCTTCCTCGTTTGCTAAATTACAAAGTAATACCCCCCCATACCATGAACAACCTACCCAAAACATGTTAATGCAACTACCTCGCTCATAAATGCAATTTCCCTTAAATCCTTGATTATTAATTAATTTAGCGAAAGAGGGAAAACAATAAGGACCCCCTAGATACGATAGATATCTCCATAGTACTCCCTCTTTCGCTAAATTAATTCATTGTACCCCTCACGAACACAAGTATATAGTCCTCGCCGACCGGACATATTTCTTAGACGCATGCGGAGAGAGCTGTAGGCCGGTACTCTCATAGGGGAAAAGTGGAACAACCTACATTACAACTTATAAAGCTTGGGGAGGAGAACTCATGTCCTTTCATCGTACTCGTGTATTATATGCTCCCTCCCTCGCTAAATTAATTAATCCCCACTAGCTCAAGTAGTTAATTAATTAATTTCATCAACCCCCATCCACACTATCATATACATATTATTATATATATCGCCGGGCGATCGTGCGGCGGGCTCGAGCTGCCCGCCGATTGTACCACCAGTTGAATCACAGTTCACATCGCCAAAACAATCCCACGCAGTATTCAACGAAAGGCCAGTCTCAACCCAAAAGGCTGGCATCCTGCACAAACGTTTGTGGCGAACAGTCTTACACATTAAAACATGTATAAACATTGTTTACCATTGCATTTAATATCTTCGCTCTACTTTTATCTCTCCTTTCTAGTCGTAACTCAGATCCGGGGGCACAAAGTAGGCCCTTCTCCCTCCTCCCCACTACGGTGCTTGCCTCATATTTGTTTCGGTACTTGGATAAATATGCAATGGCCCTCGCGCGTGCATTTCATTATTTGCCTTCTCATTCACAAATATTGTACGAGTACTCTGTTAATCATGTTTCCTTGGAAGTATGTACGCGTCGTAGTCTCTGGTACCAGACCAGGTCGTGTATAAGCCATTGTAGCATACCATGTAGGCGTATTTCGTGTAAACACCAGGCACACATTGGAGCCGATGAACCTGTGGTACCCAGCGGTGGTGGCAGAAGTAGCAGCTACAGCATAAACGTGCTATATGGTGAGTTGACTCCACAGAGTAGTCGATCAACAAAGGGGTTTTATATCAACTAGCGGTACGGCCACGGCTCCGCCCGTGGCGCTAGCTTTGCGTTGCCCATAGTACTCGCATTAACAGTGTGCTGTGATGTACCACTCTGAACCGGAAAATAAGAACCACCATGTGGGGCGGTATCGACCCAGGGGGTGTCTGTTTTCGTCCCCGAGTTATTGGAGTAGTTGTCCGCAACGATTTCTGATCCGGGGATGCGACCTTATCATCCCCGGGTACGGTGGGACCTCGCCGTTGCCCCGAGGGGCAACTCGCGCTGCGCGCTGGCTCCGTGAGAGCCAGCCAACCGTAAATCAGACGGTGGGGTTGGGGTTTCCACACCTTGTGAGGCGGTATCGAGCCCGGGGATGTCCGTTTGCGTTCCCGGGTTGTTGGAGTTGTAGATGCTTGGAAGGATTTCTGACCCGGGGATGGGACGTTATCATCCCCGGGTGCACCGGGATTTCAACGTTGTCCCGGGGGGCAACTCTCGCCGCACGCTGGCTCTATGAGGGTCAGGCAACCGTAAGATTTCCCGTGGTATTGAGATTTCCACACATTTTGAGGCGGTATCGACACGGGGGATGTCCGTTTGCGTCCCCGGGTCGTTGGAGTTGTAGATGTATGGAAGGATTTCTGACCCGGGGATGGGTTCATATCATCACCGGGTGTGGCGGAACCTCCCTGTTGCTCTGAGGGGTAACTCTCGCTGCGTGCTGGCTCTATGAACTCGCAGCGCCCCAGCAAAATCACCAATCAGCCAGCGGTGGTGGGGTTTCCACACCTTGCGGGGCGGTATGGACTAGGGGGATGTCTGTTTTCGTCCCCGGGTTATTGGAGTTGTAGATGTATGGAAGGATTCATGACCCGGGGATGGGACATTATCATCCCCGGGTGCGGCGGGACGTCGAAGTTGCCCCGAGGGGCAACTTTCGCCGCACGCTGGCTCTATGAGGACCAGGCAACCGTAAATGTTCCTGTGGTATTGGGGTTTCCACACCTTGTGAGGCGGTATCGATCCGGGGGATGTCCGTTTTCGTCCCCGTGTCGTTGGGAGTTGTAGATTTATAGAAGGATTTCTGACCCGGGGATGGGAAATTATCGTCCCCGGGTGCCGCTAGCTCCCTGAGCCTCAGCTAATCAGTGACCAACTGATGGTGGTGGGGTTTCCATACCGTGCAGGGCAGTGTCGACCCGGGAAATCGCCGTTTTTGTCCCCGGTTGGTCGGAGTTGTAGATATATAGAGGGATTTCTGATCCGGGGATGGGAGCTTATCTTCCCCGGGTTTGGTGGAAACTTGGTGGCTCTTTTCAGCACCGATGTTCTAGAAAGAGCCAGCAGCCACTGGCATGGATTTGGGCAACCAATCAGCTGCCAGAATAGTAATTCAAAAATTGGAAGTCAGCAGGTAGGCTGGCTAGATGGCTGCCAGAACTACGTCGGGATTGTGCCACGGCCACGGCTCGGCGCGGCATGGGACCCTGTGTTCTGCGGGTTGTGGCACCCAGCCTCCCTACCCATGGGGCAAGGTGGGGCTGAACCGCTCTGGATAGCGCTACTCAATTACAGACAGATAGACAGACAGACAGACAGACAGACAGACAGACAGACAGACAGACAGACAGACAGACAGACAGACAGACAGACAAACAGAAAGAATAGCAGCATTTAATAAAATATAGATACAATTAAAGTAGAAGTTGGTTTCTCTATGGTGCAGTAGGAAGGAATAGACAGAGTCGCCTGCGCGTTGAATCCAATTGGTTATAAGTATACATTTTACAAAGAGTGGGTCCAAAGGTCGAACTCGTAAGTGCTACAAGTACGGGTACGGGCGTACGGGCTTACGAGTTCAATGAAACGTTTTTGTGGAGTCGACGTCAAAAGACATTATGTTTTACGACGACAAACAAATATTTGTTTTTTGTTTTGTGCCAAAAGGTAAAATCCCATTATCATCGGAAAGGCAATTCCCCATTAGGAAAGTCGGGTGTTAAATTGTGAGCGATCCAAAGCCGCGTGGTACCAGGTATCGATTGTCGTTCCTCAACTTTCGGTTACGGCTTCAAGTGGAAATATACTACAAATGTGCATAGGTCCTGTTCTCGACCATGAGCTCTTTGTTTGGGTGTATGTTCTACGCATCGTCAACGTCGGCACGACGTCTCGGGGAGAAACAGGCGACATAATGGGGTGTATATTGTTGCATAACTGGTAAAGATGGAAATGGATTGAACCGCCGAACCGCGCACCTGCATATCATAAACGGATAGCACATCCAAAGGTAGCAGCCCATCTCCCTACTGGTAGTGTATTACCATGGCGATTTTGTTTCTGAGACATACAGTAGCAATCCAAACGGTGACCTATTGTGCACGAACTAGCTGGTGTCGACACAGCGATACGCCTAAAATATGTACCTACATCCCACACAGTGTGCAGGGGGAAATCCGACACAGCATCCGAACGTCAGCAAGAGCGTAAAACGCACGGGATATGGAAGAGATCCCGTTGTCCACGGGGTCAGGAGTTTGACCACCCTAATGCGTCGGTCACACTCGTCATTCTGGCCGGTCTCGTTACGGGGTTGAGGCACTAGTACGGACCTATCCCCGCCGCAGTTCTCTGTATCGCGAGCACTCGTGAATAGCTCTTGTCGACCTCTCAATCCTTCACATGATTCCGAGCGAGACAATCAAAATGACGTTTTTACTATACGGGGATGTTTTTTTAAAAGGAGAGGATAACTAGAGGAAGGTAAGCTTCTGAGAATAACACGTGGTTTGTTCGTAAGAGAGACGTTGGTTCTGTTCTGGGCACTTGTTTGAGGATCGAACTTCTTTATGGTTGCCATTGTTTGGTCCCTTGAGTGAGTCAAACTACCACGTGAATACAGCATTGGATGGTGCCGGTAAACTGGTAAAACACGAGAGCCGGTAAACTGGTAGAACACGAGAGCATGCCATGCTGCGGCTGGCCAGACGCTATTGGCGCACGCAACTCGTGATCGTTTCATCGGTATTGTCGGAGGTATCACACCCCTGTGAGCGGCCGAGGCAGAGGCGTTCTTGGAGTGAGTGCGCAGACGCCAACATCGTGCGTCATACCGGTACGCCCCTGCGTTGGGTGTGTAGCTTAAATACTCGAGTCTTCGAGTGTCGATATTGTACGTAAGGGGTATCAGATGGCTTGAGCGATATGCGAGGTGATTTCTGCCCGTCGCTCAATTTTGCAAGTAACGCAGTACGTACAGCACCTTGCTGTACACCAGGTATCTGGGGTATAGCAGTGACAGCGGCAGCAGCAGTGTTTGTTGCATACTGATGTGAGAATACCCGCATCTGGTGTACAACAGGAGCAGCCGTGCTCGTATAAACGTTATTACTGCCGTAACCATACTCGTGTGAGAATGTCTGATACCACGTAAGATGAAGAGTATCCAACCAAGATATTGATGCGTTAGTGGTTGCAGGCTAGATATGGCTCCCGTCATCTGACTTGTGATAATGCCGACGAATACGGAGAAATCTGTATCTGTAAAATAGAAAGCGGCAAGAAGTACCGTAGTATGTAGTAGTAATAGCTGATGTCGTCGTAGTTCTTCTCTCGGACTTACAGTAGTGTGGAGGGAAGTCTGCTGTGGGCCATACGGGGAGCCCGTTGGGCCGTCTCAGCCCCGATTTGGCCCAGGGCGGGTGTGCTGGACTGCGCACGGGGCGAAACTGACCCTCTCGTGGCGTGGCGGCACGCGCTCGCCCGAACACGGCGGACGTCTCAGGCTCCCTGCGGCTGCTGTTTTTTCATGTGTGGGGTGCCGGTGGGTGCTTGCTATATAAGGGCGGTTGTGGCCTAAAAACGAAAACATGTTCCAAGGGCGCGCGCAGATCTGAATCCCAGACACCCCACTACCCCGCCCCCCCTATATTGGAGGGAAAAACCGGATCGTTGTGACCGCAAGAAACAAGAGTAATTTTGTTTTTGATGACCCCCACCAGCGAAAACAATATAGGGGGGGCCTCTAAAACCAAGTGAAACAAAGGGAACAAAAAAAGAAGAATAGAAAAAAATCGCTCATTTCATCGTGTGATCATAGGCATCCGGTTTGTTTTCATTCTGACTTTCCTACGAGTGTGGTGTCGTTTTCTCTTTTTGTTTTGTGCGCCTCTGCATGTTCCGCTAGTATAGTCTCGGACATTATATTTTTGCGGAGATACGTTGGGGTGCCCATGAGGCGTCACCGACCGAGCGTTAGGACGGCCGCCGACAGGCCCGACTAAACGCGAGCCTCTTACCGCGAGAGATGGCCTCAAGCTGTCGCAGCGATTTTGAAACCTTCAGCGGCGAGGTGTCACCCTCTGACCCGCGACGATGCCATCGAGGCAAACCAACGCGCCGTGATTCCACTCACTTCAGGTTCGAACGAGTACATGAGTATTGAGACCACGAGCTAATGAAAACATCGCATTTGAAATACAACAACGTTACAATGACCCCGTAGGTCGTGGGGTGCTTGCCAGCCCTGGTTTCGTAAGCCCGAAATGCTGGCTCCAGCCCTCTTAGTGTTTTTGAGCGCGTAACTGGGACGAGGGATTTGCAGATTTGTAGCAACTCGGGGGCACAAGCCTTGCCGGCTAATCGGAGGACAGTGTGCAGGCCACACGGGCTCCAATGACGAGGGGAGCTCCATATGTTTGTGTTACCAAGCAGGCCTTCTCTTTGGTTATGTAAAACGGGAGAGAAAAACGGCTTTAGTATGTATACATATCTTCATTCTGGGTTGATCGGTATGTTTATGATTCTACGAAAACCAAAAACAGGAAAAGGAATTTCGCTGGAAAAATTCCGGTATTTCTCAGATGAATATCCCTGTACGTATTCGTACAGTGTTTAACTGTGTTTGCCGAGGCCACTATAAGCCACAAACTATCCCCCCTGTGTCCTGACGAGCCATACATAGTTTGCCATATCGCTACACCACGACCCGGCCGTTGAACTACAGTATTAATACCAACTTCATAATGTACTGGTACACACCATATTAAAGTGTATGGCAAATCGAGGTGCAGCGTCAGCTCGGTCTTATCTTTCATGCTCACTGATCGGTCGCATATTCGCCACGCCCGATGAAGGGTAAAAACTAGATTAGATACGCCCACTAATACTTTCAAGAACTGCATCACAACTAAAATAAATATGTTTCATCCATCCATCAATACATTGAAAAAACAAAGTGTAAAACAAACGTAGCTCAAACTAGGACAATATAACAAGTAGAAATGTTAAAAACAACAGCAATAATAGACGCCCATTCGGGATAAGAAACGAGGTCTACCCATAGACGCCGCAAGAAACAGGAAGCGGGTTCTACGGTACAGCCCGTAAAACATTCCCTTGATAGCTACCGGTACTGCTTAGGTGGAGGTGGCTTGCTTTGGATTTCTCTTCTTTCATTTTATATATCAAAACTGTTTCATCCGGTCCCCGGCCCACAAAATCGCTAGACACTTGTTTCATTGGGGATACTCATGTTACGTGTAAGCTTGCGATCAACGGAACACCATGTGCTGTCTCCCTACTTCATATGATCCTGCCGTCGACTATGTTTACGGCTGGATGCTGCTGCTGCTGTGCTGCTGCTGCTGCAGCTGTTGTTGCTGCTGTTGCCCTTGTTGTACCGACAGGCTGCGTATGCCCTCCCTTTGTCTCTCTGTCCCAAACACCCCTACTGGAACCACCCCCCCACCCCCCCCCTGTTCCTAATTTTTCTCTCCGTTCCGCCAAACTCCAGACTGCAGTAGTGGACAAACACTGTTAGTGGATCTTTCTAAGGTAGCTAATTAGGCACTCTGATTGGCCAAGCAAGCACTGACCACTGGCATAGGGTTCGGGTTCGGGTTAGGGTTAGGGTTCGATCTGAGGGTCAACACACTACTACCCAGACAAAACCCCCATCTTAAAGATCCACTATCACCCTTTGTCCACCCCTCCCAGACTGCTACTCGTACGACATTCTTCTACATTGGGGATACTCATCGGTACGTGTAACATCAGATGGGCATAATCCTAGCTGGCCATAAAAATACCGTAGGAAACAAAAATTCGTGAGCTCTCTGGGACCACAAACAGCAGTGATTCACAAACCCCTTGTAACAAAACGAGAGGTCCATTGCAATAAACGCAAGCTGTGAAAGATCACCCAATCAACCAGGTAGCGTACGAAGTAAATATATACCGCGCCTGAAAAAATAGGCTTTGGGCCTCAACATCAGACTGGCGGCGAGTATTCTACACTTTTCTCGAATGGGGGCATTGGATAGTGGGTGGATGGAAAATAAACAAGATTAGGAGGGAGAGCGACTTCATGGCTGGGACGTCCCGGGCTGTATGTTGAGCGTGGACCGTAACATACCAACCTATCAAATTCGAAACCTAAATAGAAGTTCCCGGTGATCATGATTGTAAGTAATGGTGCCAAAGTCGAACACGATCATACTGGCTGCCACTCACCGAGTAGGTAGCTCACCACAACCATGGACTGCGAATGGACACTTTCCCATGCAACTAGGCGTCACGTTGAGGAAATTATATCTTCGTGTCCAGACCGCACGGTACGTTAGACAAACGGATACTCCTCACTATTCGCTCCACTCGCGGTTAAGGGAAGAGAATCGTTGCCATGGTTCGCGTGTTTGTGATACATCTGACACCTGTTCATACCGATTTTGAAGGCCGAGCAAGCACATATAATGTTGCTCGTTTTGCTGGCTTCTTATTAAGCGACTTACAGAATATACGATCAGACACAAAATGTCAATCTCCTTTTCTAAACTCGTTTTATCTTACCGCGGCGAGTACAAGTGACGGCCGATGACGCGTTTAGTTTCCAAATCCGCAGTGGTGGCATACACTCATATTTTTGTGCGTATTTGTCCGGTTATGTACACGCATATTATGTTCGCCAGCATTTATGTACCCCCCGTAACCACATTTCCATTCAGTAGCAGTTGCGTGCATTAACGACGCGGGTTTCACCACCAACACTAGCAACCGTCTATCGTATTAGATGTGTGCTCACACGTAGTATCGGCCTCCGCTACCGGAGTGTGCAAGGGACCAACCGTTGTTTATTGTACCTATAGAGAATTTGGCATGTCAGCATCGGGGATTGGGGATCAAAGAATAGTAGACACATTTGGGACACTGGGACCCTTAATATCCAGAACAGTAGTAGTATGTTCCGAGCGCACGCGTTGGCACACCGACGCCGGCCCCCAGCGAGTCAGAGGGATGTCTTGCGGAAACCAAAGGCAGGCATCAAGAGGTCGGTTGGCTAGCCAACGAAGATTGACGCATCGGGCATTGACCGGTCGTCGGCACACTGGCCTTCACTGTCTGCGTCGAATACCTGGATGCCCACGCCCTCACGTTCAGGTGCAGTTATTGGTCATGTAAAGTTAACTTGTACTCTTCGCCGGCTCGAGACTCTGTGAATCGCGAAGGAAGCTGCTGCGCATTATTAGATCTGGTTAATGTTTGTGTCTCGTTCACCTGTGTTATGTAAACTTTTGCATTCTTGTGGAGCGACAAGTGCGCAAGGCGTGGATGCCACGTGGTATGAGCTGTATACACAATGAGTTCTGCAGGTCCTCTCGCGCTGAACAAGGCATTGTCATATATGACAGCACACCTTTCTCCTACCGTTTGTCGTCGAGTTTAAGACACGGATTGTGTGATCGGTTAGAGAGTGTGCCCGACAGTATCGGGGGTCGTGTACTGTATGGTCACTGCATGTTTGTCATGCTTTGATATTGGTATGCGTTGAGATTGATATATCAACACGTTCTGCACCGGGAGGTCGTGGAGACTAAATGTACTGTTGGAAATTGTTTATGTCTGAATAGGTTAAGGCCAAGTTTGAAAACCATAATTGAGGCACTTTTTTAACGCCTGCAACTTCGTCGGAGCTACATTTTTTTATGCCTTCATCAACAAATGTGAAAAATATGTCCCGTTCAAGTGTAAATGCCTTGACAACTCCAAACAATGTATACATTTGTCTATATTTCTGTTTGACCTGTAAGGTCATCAATATTGTGGGGGGGGGGGGTGATCGGGTGCCCGCGCAGGAGTAATCGGATCATGCCGTCAAGACCACACTTCCCGACTTAAGGCGCCCACATTGTGAGCATTGTTGAAACCTTTCAATCACTACGCCGGTTGGACATTATAGCTATAGCATATAACAACAAGGAAATGATATCCATCAACCGAAGTGTTCTTTTGTTGTTTCTTACTGGTGATTGATACTAGGCCGGACTCTGCAATACTTATTATGGTGCCTATGCCGGGCTTGCGAAGGCTATAACTGCGTGTAGGTAATACAAACCAAATCTTGACCAAATATCGCAGGGTTACTTGCGAACAATAAAAGAGCGTGGTCTAAAACCCATGCCATAGGCCGAGGCTGGTGTCGGAGTGAATGTCTCCAAATCGCCTGATATCTGCAGACCTCGTTGAGAGAAGACCGTTCCGGATACTCGTCTTTCGAGTATACGTAGCAAATATCAAGAAATGTCAGCCACACCCAAGAATCGCAACGTCAAGTTTGTTTTTGGAGAATTGTCAGGGGATAAATTTATCTGGTCTGGGAACATTCGCACTGCATTCCTTGTACTCCGTCCTCTGCCTTTGCGCTTTAACTGACAAAGATCACTCACGACGACAAAGCACCTCGTGCTGTCTTGGAGCGAAAGGTCGTGTAATATATCGTTTGTTCATTTAACAATATGGTATTCAACACGTGCGAAAACAATAATTCATAATCTCGTGGTTTGCAGACGTACCCAGATACAACCCTACAAATTTGGGATGCAATTTGTATATCTGCAATACGTGTGCTGTGCACCCAAGCAATGATATCGGTCGCCGGTGTGCCCTTTGAAAATTTCTTACAAGAGAGTTGTTGGATGATGTGTACACCTCTTCACTTCAGAAACACAGTACAAATACAGGTGCACCCGTGTGGTGTCTGGGGTATCTACCCTCGTCACCGTAGACCTCTGACGCGTGCTAGGATATAGGTAGCACGTTTTGGCTGGTTTTGAGTTTGATCGATCGGGTTCCTTAACGCAAAATCGTCGGGTTCTTGCTTGTGTCGCAAACTGTTTCATTGGGTACTTATACCATGGAGTTGTTTATCGGCTAGCACTTATGATTTCCTCCAAGATCACATTTCGGGTAAGATTTAGAGCTCTTCAAGTAAGCAGCCTCAGACTACACGTAGTACACATTCATCGTAGCATGCATCCTTTGGCTCATGACGCCATGCTGCGCGCGTGTGGCAACATGCCCGCGGCGAGGGGACACCGTCGTCGATACTAGTACAAATTCATGGTGGCAGCATGGCATTACAAAGCAACGTCGGGTATTGCTAGGAGGGGTAACCATTGACTGCAAACCACCCCGCCCATTCTTCTGTTCAAACGGCAATAGTGTTATATCATCTACCGAAGTACCTTATGTCACATACCTCTGCTTTGAAATCAGCGATGGTATTTAATATGAAAGGTCGATTGTTCAGGAACTATCAACGCAGTCAATGGACATAGTTCGTCTGTCAACACGCGTACATACCTTAAACACTGCCCGCCCTTTTGTAAAAGCAAGTCACACTACTGCCGACTACAACATCAGGCTGTACGTCATGTTTGCAACAGTGGTTAGAGGACTCCGACCTCGTTCCAATGACCCGACCTGGGCGTCGATTCCGCATTTCAATATGTTTCCCATAGCCTGCCTTTCGTATAAATAGTCGTTTGGGCAACCTCCATGAAACCTTTACTATTGACATATTGGTTTGGTACCTGCGAGGTTGCATGGCTGAACCGATATATAGCCCAGCCCCTCGCTTAACATCAATCGTCCCGTAAATTAACAACGACGTGTGCTTGTTGCGGCAGATTGTACGCGCTGCGATTCTTGTTTTTGTTTTCGACCTTGGTCACCATTTTTTATAGGGGAAGCCTTATCCTAATATAACCACAAGTAGTTTCCACCCAACCTGGTGCGGTAAAATGGTTGACGTTGGACTGGCAGTATCCTCGCCTTGGTGTGCGCCGTGATCGCTTGCGGTGGATAGAACCGGACGTGGACGGCTTGCCGAGCCATATTAAAACGGGCTTTGACTACTACAGACTTCATAGCTTGAGCGGCTTGCACGCAAGCGTCTGCTTAGTGGAGGAAGCCGTGGTCTAATTGTGGGGCGCCATTCTGCATATCGGGAGAGGATTGATGCCCTCTGAATAGAAACGCCATAACGCCTGTAGCAAGCGGCACATCCCTTCTGCGGCACAACTAATAAGGGAAACCCTTTTCTCGGGACAACCCTTTCCTCGTTGCAGATCTTCCCTAGAGTGGCCCCTACCTCGGGGCAATCCTTCTTTCGGGGCAACCGTTTTCTCGGGAAAATCATTTCCTGAGGGAAACCCCTCCCTCGGAAAAATCCATCCCTCGGGGATACTCTTCCCCGTCGCGCATCCCTGCCCTCGGCATATCCTTTCGGAGTAATCGTTTGGGGAAATTCAGGGTCTGCAACGAAGCCCTGGCATGAAAACTGACGTTTTGTGAAACGTCCAAGGACTGAAGGTCCCCTTAGACTCTTAAAGGACCCCGTTGAATGGATGTAAGGGGGAATAAGGGTTATCGACCGACCAAAGTGATAGCATTGATGTATGAACCATGCGAGAAACGTGAGCGCTAAGCACGAAATACGGGTAAGGGCCATGTTGCGCCCGTGTCGTACGACTTCTTGCATTGCAGTTATTGTAACTCGGGCAACAATCCGTAATACCCCAAAAAGCACCCCGCAGTGACCGTTGTTGTGATGGTGGGTTTTCCTCTCTGCAGGCCTAAAATCAGTTCAAGGCGGAAACAACCCGAAGAAACGTTCCCGAATACGGAGGAAAAACTGACACGGCCGGTTGGATTCACCCAAACCATTCGGAATGTGAATCTCAGGCCGGACTTTCCCCGCTGGTGTCAACACGCCTGCCATTGAACACGAGGGGGTATGTGTAGTATTCAGCATCCACGACGGGCGAAAACACCATATATTCCCCGTATGTTTACATACGAATTTCCGTTCTGGCTACTATTGATATCCCGCCTAAACCGAAGCTTAACGTAATGGTTTCTCAGCCGTGTCAACTCCTATGTTCTCGTACAGGCGGCACTCTACCCTTGAGCGTAAACTGTAATTTCGCCTTCGCTATGAAAACCTAAGCCACCACTTATGTTTTGACAAGCACTCGTACGTGAAAGTTTTCGAGTCTAAACAGGTCAGGTTACTCTACCCTTGATCGTATGCCTTGTTACCGGTACCTTGTTTTTTCCATTTTATTTATAAATCATCACTTTAACGTTCCACAGTCTCAACTCGCAAGAGGTTCTACCTTCGGCATTTTGAACAGTACGCCGCGGTAGCAAGAGCTGTCTCTCCCCCTTCCGGCACTACTGCACAATATTTGCAACCCTAGTTCGAAATAAGTGTACGGTAGTCCGCTGCCAGAAACGGCGGTGGTAAACTAAAGCTCCAGGTGGCCGTACCCCACGCAGTGCTTCTCAGGCGCATTGAAGAAGCGACCGACGTATTCCCTGGTGCTCAATCCCAAACTGCTGTCCGCGGTGCACACTCCAAGCTACATGTGTTCGGTTTGGTCGGGGGACGGGGGCGGGAGAGGGCAGGGGGTAGGTAGGGTGTGGTAAGGAATAAATTGGGGCTAGTTGGACAACAGAAAGTGTTGAGGCAACGAAGCCCAAGGACCATGATCAATATATACTCCCCATAGAGTGCAATCCCATTGTTTGGTCCGCGGTGGAACACTTTAAGCGGGGTTTGTTCCGTTCTAGCGGGCGCGGGCGGGGGGTGGACGATGTACTCATTTGTTGCTAATATTTTTTATTTGACCAATAGCTAAGCATCCTGTTCGAGAGGGCGCGGGGGTGGGGGAGTTGATGTAGAACGGTACATGGTAGAGATGGGAAGGAGGGACGTATAGACCTTAGCCCAGCTTCCTGGATGTTTGGTTGAAGCAGCCTTGACTTTAAATCCTTCAGAGAGTCTATCCCCGACCGCCTGAGAATATCCGGGAATGAAATGAAAGGTGTGATTACCCTTGCTACGAATAGGTGTACATGGCACCCCTCGTTTTCCTGGCCCTCCGCGTTTGAGGAGCTCCAACATCGCGTTGTATGGTATTAGAAGTTAGCTAAGCCTCCGTAACACAATCCCCGCATATCTAAAGAATGGCAATAGCATGGCATCGGATGCCAATAATAATGGTTGGTTTAAATTCCTCGGTTGGAACGGTTGATACGGTATTAATGGTCGATGCCATTGTCGAGCAGCTGCGTCGAGCGTCAGATATGTTGGACTTTACGGGCCAATTCCTGCCTTATAGGGGCGCCGCCTTATTGTATGCGTTCCTCATCGCACGAGGAGCTCAATATCTCACCCAAAAAAAAACGAAAAACAAAATCCATGACATCGAAATAATACCGCGTGCAGTCCGATCAAGACTTTCTCTGCGCTAATCTTGTTTATCAAATACAACAGGCAAGCCATCACAATGACACACACTGCTATGAAGAAGTCGTACGTACGGCACGGGCGCCAGAGGGTCCTATCTGCATTGCTCGGCGCTAACGCTGCTGGTAGACGGATAATAACACCAAGATTGTAATTAGTTTCGTCTCTGTGCTCAACGCCCAACAGGGTTGGTCGACCCTAGTTCAACATACTGCGACAAGAACAGCATAGTCCAACTCCAATTCCAGGTAGTTTGCCCCCAAAACGTATATACGGGGTCGCGTACTGCAGCAAAGGATTAGGCTAGACGCAAGCTATTTTTGCCTTATAGCTGGTCGCCTGGGTGGTTCAACAGGTAACCACAAAGCTTGTTGAGTTGGACGTCGTGGGTTCTAGTCTCGGTATGGAGATGTTCACCCCCAAAGGACACCAAACGCCGAGAGCACATACTATATATAGCGTTGGTAATCACAATTGGACGAGCGTTGACGAGGGAGGAAAGTGCTAATATATTCCAGGGATAAACATGTAAGGCATGTACCGTAGTGGAGCGGAGCGAGAAGAGCCTACTTAGTGACCCCGGGTGTGAGTTACGACTAAAGGGGGAGATATAATAAAAGGGCCAAGATAAAAAAGGGGATGGACAAAACAAAAGGAAACAAAGGGGTGGAAAATAATTATTCTGAGGATGAGTCCTCACGTGAGTGTAGTATAGGAACTACTGGATATACAGTAACACGCCACCCAACAACCGATTTGTTTCAAAAACAAAACTGCACACAAGAGTCGACATCATTCCACACACCCGACTTAAACAAACGTCGGAAGACACAGGAAGCCCAATACACCATCCCATGGGATATGCTAAGCTATCTAACATTTGACAATAAAGCCGTGCCACAGGTACAGGTTGAATGTTTGCCTCCAAATAGTTGTCACTAGGTCCAAGCTCGTAATCTGAGGAGCCGTCCAATAAGGCATATGCCTTAAAATGCATGCCTTGTCGTGGGATGAAATATACTTTTATTCAACGTTAATCAAAAGGGTGCCTAAGTGCGTACGAAGCTCGCACGGGTTGCGTATCGGGCTGAGGATTCGACATTTCCCGGAGAAGTCAGCTATCTACCGCTTCTCAGGTGATGAGAAGTCTCAGAAAAGCGCCAGACAAGTTTCAGGAAAGGTCGGGGGGCTACCCCCACGTAGCACGCGTCAACAAGGTTATGAATTGATACAGCAATGGCCCCTCTATGTATTCCAGGTTTGCGCCAGCCCAACAACACCCGCCCCATATATATATATATATATTGTTCATCCCATTCATTATCTTCGCACTTCCATATTTCTCCCTCTCTAGTCGTAACTCAGATCCGGGGTCACAAAGTAGGCTCCTCTCCCTCCTCCCCCACTACGGTTCTTGCCTTGCATTTTTATCACGAGAATGTTTCAGCACTTTCTTCACTCGTCGACTTGCGTCGGATTCCGCCTACCCACGCCACGAAGGCGCTCTCAGCAATTGGTTCCTTTTTAGTTTTTCAATAAGGTAAACATCTCACCACGGTGGGACTCGAACTTGGGTACCAATGCCAGTAGCCTTTAAAGCTGACCACTGCTCTACCGGGGCGCGACAAATGGCACTACTCTAATCTCGTATGTTTCAAGCGATTGCGCAGGCAATATAGCGGCCAGCCCGGCCCTACTCAACCGGGACTTTAGACGGACCACTACTGCATAGTTTCTCAATTGTAATGAATGACGAAACCCTGGTCATAGGTAATACTGTAAGCCTCCAAAGTGAAAACCCCTACGTCTACATACCGTGCGCCCGACCCCTCCGCTATCAACCCGATGGAACGCTTCACGCATGTGACAGACTATCTACAGCTATATCAGATAGATCATCGGTTCCCGTTTGATTGTCTGGATCTTCAAAGTCGAATGTATTCCTCCTCTTAATGCTCTAGCTCGTGTTGCCGGGTGGCAAACTTACAATCTGCACTTCTCATAGTAGGACATGTTTCCTGGGTTCGGTATGTACTATACAGATCCTGTACAGCACCTCGTGACGGGTGGTGAGGATCTAACCGATCAACGAGAACAGATAATTCACAGCATCTCATATGGACAGGTTTGGATCTAGATTATCTTGAATATGTCGACAGTGACTTATCTCCTCCATCCGACGCGTGACACATTTTCAGCCTTAACCCCCTACATAGAGCATGAACCTTCATACCCGCGAGCATGGACCCACTCGCACCTCTTTCATGTGGTAAGACACGTCGATCATGACTAGCTCCAGCGGCCTGGTAGCCCCAAGCAATTCCAGTTCGGCATAGTCCGCGACAAGAAACGAAGGGTAGAGGTTAACGAAATCCACCCAGTTTGATACAGTTCGCGGCAAACATGAGGGGGGGGCGGGGGGTACTCGTTGCCATTCATGACCGCAGTCGTATGAACACAGAGCCTCAAACTCTTATAATGCAGGACAAAGTACATCGTGGTTTCGCCGACCCGAACAATATTGATTGTTTGCACAAACCGCGAAGTGCGACGAGGTGTACGGCGAGTCGCATGACGGGTGACCTACATCTTACTAACAGACGCTTGCGGGCCGGGCTTCGACACCGTACACATGTTTTCTTCATTGTATGAATAACAGCATCATCATTTTTGAGGGGGTAGAGTCAACGCATCAATTCAGGTGGACGCAGCTTTCTCCATGTGAATATAGAGGTGAGGTGGAGTTCACGCAATCGGTACAGGTCGAATCAGCCTGTCCACCGCGTGTCAAAGGGTCGTGGTAGGGATAAATTCATTCAATCCTGGTCGACACTTCTGTCCACAGCGAAGAATAGCGTGGGGGTGGGTTTAACTAAAGCAATCCAGCTGGACATAGTGGTGCGAGACATAACATGCAGGTCTACGAGTCTAACGCAATCTATTCGGGTCAACCCAACGCAGGTCACAGCGACAAAGGGGAATAGGTGGGATTAACATGAATAAATCCTGGTCTACACAGCAATTTACGCGACCCAAAGGGTGGGGATGTACTCATGCCATACATGACCATAGTCGGATGACCATAGGGGAGGGTTTTGCGGAAGCAATGCGGAACAGCACAGCAGCAGTCTTCAACGAGTATTGGGGTGAGGGTGGGAGTTTGGCGCAAGCAGGCAGGGTGAGTACTGCACTTTACAGCTAAAAACGAGTCGAGGTGTGCGGGGTTTTCGCAAGAAATACGAGTCGGCACAGCAGTCCCACAAGGCAAAAAGCCGAGATGACGGGGGTGATTTCAAATTCAGGTGTACCCCAAAACACAGTTGGAGTGTGAGAGGTGAAGCTCGACAGCGGTAGGAGCTAAGGTCGCCATTAATTCGTCGCCGTCACACGCGCCTAGCGCCACTGGCATGAAAAAGGTTGTGTTTTAGCACGGCAAAGTCCGGAATGGCGTGGTAGGCCGCACAAGCATACTACTACCCCCAAGCGCGCATGGCAGGGCACGTTTAAAAAACAAAAACGGTATATGAAAGCGTTGCGGGCCGTTTTATGAAGACAACGCCATGATGCAAGCGACTCCTGTGTTGCGGTTACCCTTCCACACCCCCCCACGGGGACGCCGCCTGCTATTAGTGTTGCCGTGCTTTGGAACACTGCGAACTTCTCTCCTCTAAGTTGAGGCACTCTTCAACATCGGAGAGTACACCAATCTAAGATGGACGGATTATGTCTGAACATACTCCCCCCGTGCCCCCAAAGAAATAGCACCGGTTGTTCTGGCGTGGCTTGGCTCCTGTACACGCCATAAACTATGCATACGTTTAGGAAACCCGGGTATAGACGCAATATACCGTTTGATAATCAAAGACTAAAGGAACCGCGCTGTTCACGAAACTTGAACAGGGTACAGCAGTACTGGAAGCACAAACACATCTTCTGTTCGTCGTGCTGCGCATTCTTGTACGCATACTGCTGCGCATCCTGCAGCTTGACAGTAGAGTAGAACAACTGGAACTTAGACGACGACCCCGTTAACGATTGGTGTAGGTTGGGGAGTGGTATAGCCACCTTTTTGCTGCCTCGTTCCTGTGTCTCTTCGTCGGGGAGGCCAAACTCATCGACTACACCCCCTCGAAAAACAACACGTATGCGCTGCCAACATACCTGAGTTTGCACAAAGAAGAGCCAAACCGCTTCCTCATAAACCAAAATGTAAAAACACAACTGTTCATGACAGAAACATGTCATACGGGCCTAGGCTTCGGACAACACTAGGAAATAGTTGACGTCAAGATAAGCTCGTATAAGCGAGTAGAGTATCAACATACACACTGCTTGTTTGTACACATTTTCAAAGGTAATAGTTATACAGTGGCTACTCAAGTCGAGGCTAGAAGAGCAAACGAAAAACAGTACCGCCCCGCGTCCCACCTGATATTATCGCAGAAGCTCGAGTTGAACTGTTCCCCAGCCCATGAGGTGCCCTCGATGAGACTGTGGGAGAAGCATTTGACCGCGTGCACAACCTCTTCCACAAGCGCCTTGTCCATGGTAAAGTACACTATGAGGTGAGGTGCGAGACCGGGGTCCGGAGGCTGTCCACAGGAGGTGGGGGAGGCGGCGCAACGACGACACGAAAGGGGGGGGTTATAGTGAGTGCTTGGGGTTAAGGATTCGAGATGGGTCGCCGACACCATCGACACGTCCCTCGGATAGAGTGGGGTGCCTAAGCATGCGAGTTACAGTACGTTAAGAAGGTTTGTCATTGAGACCTACCGAATTGTCTAGAAACGCGGACACTGAAAATGTTAAACCTGCACAACCCGCGTAACAACTGGTATATATTTCGGGAGTTGTGCCGGACAGCTCCATCTCCAAATATTGGCGGCGACACATAAAATAAAAGAGCACATTTTTCCTATGTCCACGGGGGCCGAGACAGTATGCATTGCCCTTAGTGAGGTCTTTAACCAGAAATGTATACAAACAGAGAAAACGAAACCGAGTCGCTCGGTGCCGTTCGGTCTCCAACACACGGGTTCCTGGCCACAACGTTTGCCCAAAAAACAATCAAAGCGGTAAAACCGAAAACCAAGTGGCATAAAAGCAATTTGGGATGCAGTTAAATCACAACATGCGTATTCCAATAGATTTATTTCACCCCAATATATTGCCTGCATTCTTGTTTTCCAGCACCTTCTTAAATAACAGTCGCAACACATAGCCGGGGCCACAAAACAGAGGCCTCGCCACTTATCAAAATACTATACACCTGACGTTTGAATTTTATCGCCAGACAAGTTCACCATGTTCTTCGCTCCTTCAGCGCTCGGTTCGAATTGCGCACACATACACTTGCTAGCCACTTTCGTCAGGGCCTGCCCCACCCCCCGATATATAATCCTCGAGGAGAGATTCGAACACAGGCGGAAGACAATACAAATATTGCGTTTAGACACAAACCAACAGGACGACTGGCTACACCATATAAACCAACGAAACAACTAACAAATATACCTACCAACCAACTAACAAACCGACCGGCCAATCATCCAAACGACCGACCAACCAACCATCTGAACGACCGACCAACCAACCATCCCAATGACCGACCAACCAACGAAACGACCAACTGAAAACGAATCGATCCACAAAACGACCAACAAATCAGAAACAAACCGGTCGACCCACCGTACAATCGGTCGACCAACGAAACAAACAACCAGCCAAGCAACAACGCATCAAACCAACAAAACAAACAAACAAACAAACCAACCACTAGACCACCCAGACTAAGCCACAATGAACACACTGGTGGCCTCCGGTGATCTCCTTACCATTTCTAGTTGACATCCGGCGGGAGAGTAGACAACCGACGGCGGGTGACGGTCTCCCCAGCTTTCCCAGCGGTGATTGCTTCTCATTTCACCCGGTCCAAATGATCGGGCAGGATCCGCCATCCCATTGCCCTCACCATCACCGACACCGACAACACCCCCACCACCACCACCACCACCACCACCACCACCACCACCTCCACTATCACCTCCAACAGTATTATGTAATGTGGGCGGTAGCGATATCTGGTGCGATCGCGTGGGCGCCTGCAACCCGTCCCGGAGTACGGCGAGCTTGGAACGGGTCCTGTCGAGCTCGCCCGTCCCAGGAACGGTTGTCAGCCACGGGTCGACAACCTCGGAGACTGTTACCGGTGCCGTACCTCCGGCCTCTCCCGATAACACGTTACCGGGAGCTGATGGCGGCGTGACGAGCATATCCTCCCACGCTCGGGAGTTATGGTCGATGACGGCGTCGGTCCTGTGAGCGTTGTTTAGCCCGTCGCCGGGAAGGAGAGCCCGACATCGGAGGTTCGCCCATTCGGAGAGCGCTACGACGCAGTCAATACTATTGTGTTGCATGCATGGGACGGAATAGAGAGCGGGGGGGGCGGGCGTACTCAATTTCTACTTGCCTAGGTGATTTGATTCGACCATTAACCATGCATCACCTTCGAGACGGAGGGAGGTGTACCCCCGTTATGTGCGACAGTAGCAGTTGTAGGACAGTCGTGGTGAAACGACGAGGATCGTTTTTACAGAGCGAAACTAAGGTAGAGGAAATTGGTATGTACGGGTGTCACGAGTTTTTCAAACGTGGTGGATACATTGCTGATACCAAACGGAGGGGAAGGGGAGGGGAAGGGGGGTGGGGGTGGCAGAGTGACACGTGCTCAACGGTTTGCATGGTGGGGTACTGGTGGGGTACTGCTGACGTGCTGTGGGATATATTGTTGGGAGCAACCTCACAGTGCAGGTAGTGTTTTCTTTTTTGAGCTCCTCACCTGACTCTTAACAGTCGTTTCTTGTTCGCGCAACCGGACCAGCTTTCCTACTACAATACGCGCCGGTCGTAAGGCGAACGTTGCCGTTCAATGGTTGTAATAAGTACTTGATGATCTCAACCGGCTAGCAAGAATTGCCTCAGAAGGCATAAAGTGAAACTTCTACAGTGAACTTATGTCGTTCTCTATTTGCTTTAGGGTGGATGGTGGGGAGTAGTAGAGAGAAACGCGCAGAAGGCCGCAAACCCGTGAACAAGAGGCTGTGTCCGACATGATGCTGAATGACACTGCTCAAAACAAAGCAGGAATAAAAACCCTCCCCGCGCAAAAAGGTGGTTAGGTGCTTTCGAAACTACTCCGCATGGTTGCAAGCTGACCGCGTGCCGAGCCACCCCTGCGGACTTCACATTAAATTTCGCCGTAGAACTTAGCACTCTGGGGCGTGGTTAATGAAACCATAGGAGGTGGCTTCGAACTGATATAACAAGGCTCTTGCCGGCAGGAAAATCATAAACTTGGGATAAATCATTTTGGTGGCACAGAAACCCAAACCGAACAATTTAAGGATGTGAAGGGGGTGGATGGGGAGGGAATCGTAGGGAGGGGGGAGGGTACTCATTTGTATCTTGCCTTAGTCATTTAACCATTGACCACGCATCCGTTTCGAGACGGAACATGGGGGGGGTATGAATGGGGGGGGGGGGGTCGACAGATATGTACCTGGTGTTAATAATACACAATGTAAGGGCCCAGTAGGACATCACTGTTGGTCGTCAGTGTACGATACTATGGTTGGAATCTCGGGCGAAAACAAACGATAGGGGTTTCCCCCAAGCAGACCTGAAACAATACGCTACACATAGGCACGAAGTAAACCTCAGCGGTGTATACGTACTGGAGTATGTACGTATCATAGTTTATGGCCAGGACAAGCCACTAAACAAAGTCCCATCGCACGCTCCTGCTTACACGGAAAATGCGTCTTGAGCACCTTGCCTAACCCCAGCGAGGGCTTAAACAGGATATCGAGCTACGAACAACGAAACCGTATACCCCCCACCGGTCTAAGAAGAATATATAGATAATCACGTCCGACGAATTAGCATAACCGTTATGTACATGTTGTACGTATGAACCATAGGTCCAAGGCAATAGCAAAATAACCAACGGTTCAGACCCAACGCACGGCCACAGCAGCTCGGACAACAGAGTAACCCAGTGGTCTACCAGGGCAGGACCCTTGGGTCATTGCGCCTCCCCACCAAGTTATTCTAAGTTGGATGCACTTCACGTCCAAGCTACTCGCCCAGCACCTCACGTTTCTCTTCCCGCTGGTGCAAGCCATCGTTGCACTCTTGGTCAGCTAAACCGCGACGTTCTCCGTTCCGGAATGGAAAGGATTCTAGGGTCTGTGCATCAAACGACTACGGCCATGCCTGACATGGGTATACTCTAGCGTCCAATTGTGTTGTGCTCTTACTTGGAAGTGGACCCCTTAAACGCCCCCCACGCCGCCAACACGGCACACGCCGGAAGGTAAACAGAGCCTCCAAGATCACAGAGTGCGCCGCGCGAGCCGCGAGTGACCATGTACTCGAACATGGAGTAGAAGCGGTAGGGAACCTCGGTAGCATGGAGATGTCGAAACAGCACGCTCTCCTCGAAAGCAGATTCGGAGCATTCCGGCTGGAACCACGACGATGATGGTGGCCAGGTGACGCCGTCACACGCGTAAAAACCCCTGACGGCCGCGAAAAAGTGGTCGGAGAAGGCGCGAGGCACCAGAGCGAAGTGGTCTGACATGGGCCTGCGTTTCAAGGGGGGGGGGCGGGAGGATGGTGAAGGGGGCCGTAGGCGGGACGGGGAAGGTGGGAGGCGGGAGGTGGAAGGCGAGAGGGGGGGGGTGTACTCATGTCGTGCACGGCCGTAGTCGTATGACCATAGACCCTCGCATCCCTGCAATGCCAGGACGGGGCACGTTTGGTTTTCACAAACCAGGCAGACATTACTTGCACCAAGCGCGAAGCGCCGTGATGTATTGGGCGAGTCGCATGGAGGGTGAGCTGCATCCTGCTATGAACCGCCCCTGAGGCGGACTTGCATATGGACGACAGTTTCAATGAGTTCATTTAATTTCTGGTGTGGCCACTCCCCGAGACAGCAATGGGAGCACTATTTAACTGCATCGTTGGTGCCTTACCATATACACACTACGTGATACGATCATTCCCCTTGTGCGGGGCAAAGGTTCTCCACCCTGCACAAATGACCTAACTAGACTGCCAGCTTTGGTGACCGCCAAAACAAAAACAAAAACGGCACCCTGGTTGTCTAGCTCACGCAGTGAGAGGCGTGTTTTACCGCGTCGTTGCCAACCGACGTCAACCCAACCTATAAATATATCATATATTTATAGGGGGGGGGGGAAGTTGTCCGTAGTCGTATATTCCTATACAGTCGCATCCCTACAATGCCGAAACAGAGCATGCCGGATTTCCACCCACCAGGCATGCTCTAATACCCGTTAGACATTCGGTGAGACTCATGAAGGGTGAGCTGAACAATACTGTGAACCGCTTGTGAGACGAACTTGCGTATGGATGACAACTTTAATTATTTAATTTCATTTCTGGTTTGGTCACTTCCTGATACAGCAATGGGAGCACTATGTAACCGCCTCGTGGGTGCCTTTTCATCAACACTACGTGATACGACCATTCTGGGGAGTGGGGAGTGGGGATGGTGACCGAGGGAGACGGGCGGGGCCAGGCGCGGGGGTGGGCGAGACGATGAGGAGACGGATGTCGTACAATACGTTTGCGTTCGGGCGAATATCAGATGAGTATTTGAGACAACCTGGAAATGAAATGCGACACTTTGCTTAACATGTCGCAATCTGACGAGACCTTGCGCTGCTTGTCGCAAACGATCAGCGACGTGGAAGAAGTAAGTGTCCCGATTACGGCCTCGCGTGTGTTTGCACAGTAACCCACCCATCCATGACAAAATAAAAATCATGTTTTTTTGGTTAATCCGCAAAAACAGGCACACCAATATGCCCAGCAATTCAGTCCAGATTTGATAATCCATGTCAGAGTTCAATCGGTGACTATACTCACGGCCATAGTTGCGGGTATGCAATCGAACACATTCACGCACCAGAATTGGGCGCTGAACCACACGGCGTCGCGAGAGAACGACCTCAAGGGAGGAAGGGGCCGGATCCAGGCCACATCGAAGCGCGCGCGTACTATCCAGTCGTACGTGAACTCTCCCCCCCGGCGTTTCTCCCATCGAAGGGCCATGCGGTAAGCCGCTAGTGACTTGTAGAGCTGCCAGTAGAGGTTAACGCCAGCTTCGCCTTTGTAACCCTGAGTGCGGGGTAGGTTGGTGAGGTGTACTTCACAAGCATGTGTGCCGTAGTTATAGGACGATATACCCTCTCTTCCCTACAACGCCGGCACGGAGCATGCCAGCTATTCACCGATCAGGCAGACATTGCTAGCAACAAACGCGAAGCGACGTAGGGTGCTTGGCGAGTCGTATGGACGGTGAGCTGCATCCTACTAAGAACGGTATGTGAGGCGGACTGGCATACGGATGACAGCTTCAATTAGGTAATATACCTTCCGGGTGGCCACTTCCAGAAACGGCAATGAGAATAGTATGTAACTGCCTTTCGGGCAACTCACAATAAACGGTACGCGATACGATAATTCCCCTTGTGCGCAGTAAAGGTTCTCCGCGTGCGAACTATTTACTCGGAAAAGTGGCCAAGCTCTACACACTGGGTAGTCTCTTCTGGGGAAAAGATTTTGTACCAAACCTCGCAGTCCACGATGATTAGCCAAACTAGTATCATCACATGAAATTCTTACATGCCACCAAGTGGTCCATCTACCGCGGAGTCCATTTTGACTTCTGCCACCGTGGCGGGTGGGTGTTCCTTTGGCTGCTGTTGCTGCTGCTGCTTCTGCTGCATCTGTGGTTGCAGCAGCAGATGGCTGCTTTCTCCCTGCTGAGCAAGAGTTGGGGACAATCCCCGCCTGCTCATGGTGCCAGATCGTCCTTGTCGGCGCCAGGAGAGCTAGCGCGGCCTCCATGGCAGTGGAGTTCGGGGTGAACTCCGAGTTTATTCCCTGCTTTGCATGGAGTGTCGCAGGGAGAATGCATTGACACCGTGCGTATGCTGCTTTCACGGGGGAGCTATCGTTGTAGGACAGTTATCCGAAACCTTGGTGGACCCAAATAACACGTATTTTTGTATGCTTACGCAACATAATTAGTTCTGACTACTGAAATACCCCCCCACCTCGGTAGCGTTCCCAGATCACCACGCATGGTCAATGTACGGTAGGGTTTGCAATAGGAAGGGACAGTGTTTTCTTTTAAAGCTATTATACATCAGTTCCAGATTCGTGAATTTTATCAGTGCCGTGGATGTATTCATGGAATAATCCTTTTAGAACCGCATACACGTTACTAACTCCTATTCAAAGTCATATGGTCCCCAACTCGGGAGCACGTTACTCTTACGTGAGAACATAGTAAACACGACCAAATATGCTCTGTAAATTAGTGGAATATATAGGTTTTAGATTGTGTGACGGTTCCTGAAAACTATGTCCCCCCCACAAAAAAGTATTAAACCTGGAACCGCTATTTCTAATTGCATCGACACCCAGCACATCCAGTGTCCCTGCTTATTCGGCATCCCTAAACGCTGTGAACAGCAATCACGACGAGTTACGGCTGGCGTTTGTCGAAGTGCAGGCAGTGATCAAACTTGTTGAGCGCCACGGTCACGGCTTCTACTGGCGATAAGCCAGAACTACGGGAAGGGTACTTGCTGTAGTCGTCAACGACAGACACCATTCGACACCGTGGAAATTTCCGCTTAGTGATGTGTGTGACCGGGTTTTGGGGGTTGTATGCGTGTTGGGCGGCCGCATGGTGCGGCCAATTTGTTGTATGCGCGTTGGGCGGCCTCATGGTGCGGCCAATTTGTTCGTCGTTCGTCGCTGTGGCTGCACGATCCTTGCGGTAAAGGATGCCATGTGAAGGATGTAGTACAGGGAGCCAAAACTCACATATCCGATCGCAGTGTAGGTATAAAATTCTGGGTGAAAAATGTAAGAAGAGGTGTTTCGTCTTCGTATTGTAATGTTTCAAAGTTTCTTCTATCTCCGTTCAGAAGGCTGTACAGCAGCCCCCTTTGTAGGGAGTCCAGTATCGTACTTGCGGATGTACTACATATGCCGTAAAGAGCGGTGAGTTTGTAGAGGGATGCAATCATTTTCCCAGCGCCTGTTTCTCTTGACAACGTCGACCGTCAAATTCCCAGAAGCCTCACGCCTACTGCCGTACATAGTTCCAAAACATAACATTTTTTTCGGTATAAGCAATCACCCGCCCAATCGAAGCCGTTCGATACTTACCGGGCGTTGCCGAGAAAACGACGAGCGCTGAAAAACGGTATCACCCCTGTGCGAGCTCACAGCTCTTGAACATTTACGCGAATACTGCTGTACCGTACCTGGTACCATCATGCATCAGGGTACGTGTGTAGACGAACCCATGATACTTGCGTTGCATTCGTGTCGTACTGAAAAAAGGGCTGTACAGACGTGCACATGATACTTGAATTGCTGCGTATGCTAAACAAGTTACTGTACTGTACCAGGTGAAGCAGTATTGCGTATCTTCGTTTTTCTTGAAGAAGTCATCAACACATAATAAAGTTCCGTACCACTCTGTGCGACAATATAAGTATCATTTAATATTGGTATCAGAGAAGAAACACGGGATTATATTTCCGTTCAGTGAAAGCGGTATACCAGTACAGCATATGCGATAACGGCACGAAGTCCAACCTCGAATGCACGTGCGCCCTCTGGGTCTCACCTGCTTGCTGCTCGCCACCGTATCCGTTGCCGTAGCGTACGCGAACACGTCCACATCGCAACCGTCCGCTTCAATCGCCTCGATCAAATTTCTTCGAATCGATATATGGACGGTAGAATGTACGAATGATCGGACATGCCCAGACAAGCACACGGCTACCCGGCAACTAGCTGCAGTAGCACCACCATGCTCTTGACCAGCAGCATTGGAGAGAGTACAGCTTACTACTATTACTGCTACACTAAGCGTCGACACGAGGCTGCGTTTCACGAGTAGCATGGTCCCAGAGGTACGAAGTGCCAGCAGCAGCAGAGCATGTTACGTGATAGTGTTGTACCCACGGTGTTCCAAATGATACGCCGGTGGCGTTATCACGACCACGATCCTATCCCCCATACTCCGTACCAGGTACGACGTAGGATTTTCTTGGATCTTGGATCTTGGATTTGGTATCTTGGATGCAGCAACGATACATCGTATCCTACGGGCGAATATGCGAACCGGGAGCACCTTGTACCAGGCAACCAACGTACTTAATAGATCCGACATGTACTAGGTGCTCGGTACGCATTTATACGAGTTCGACGTACATGCAAACACCTGATCCCCGTATGATAGTATTTACCCTCGTACCAGGTACGTACCTGGTACAAACTACAATATACGTACGAAGAAGCCACAAGTTCTACAGTAGACAGAAGAAGCGCGTGTGCTGGCGTCTGCTCCTACTATGTACGAAGTGCTCGGGGGTACAGGAATTATACAGAGATGAATGGTGGATGGACATGACATGGAGCGTATAGCAGCAGCAAACAGAAAATTCCATGATCATTCCACGCGCCCCTTGGCATCTTGCGGACCAAATCGCTGTGCAAAGATATCCCTGGACAACACAGGTATTCTCAGTATATACTTAGCTCAGGGGTTCGTTCATGCATATTTACAAAGGTATGTTCGGTAGGGTACGTACCGAAGTATACCGGGGGTATTTTCTCGGTAAATACCGGTACCCGACACTTCGGTAAGTTCGGTATGGCCTCAATACCGGTACCCGACACTTCGGTAAGTTCGGTATTTTTCAATACCGGTACCCGACACTTCGGTAAGTTCGGTATTTTTTCAATACCGGTGCCCGACACTTCGGTAAGTTCGGTATTTTTCCCATACCGGTACCCGACACTTCGGTAAGTTCGGTACGCCCGCCCAAATATACCCCAGGTACCGGTATACCCTCGACCGCAATACCGGGGGTACCGGGTATTTGTTCGGTAACGGGCTCGATACCCTACCGAATGCTTCGGTAAGTTCGGTAATTTTCCAATACCCGTACCCGATAATTCGGTAAGTTCGGTATTGTTTCGATACCGGTACCCGACACTTCGGTAAGTTCGGTATTTTTTCAATACCGGTACCCGACACTTCGGTAAGTTCGGTACGCCTACCAGAATATACCCCCGGTACCGGTATACCCTCGACCACAATACCGGCGGTGATAGGTGCGGCCTCGATACCGGGGAAACAAGTATGTATGCAATACGGACACACATTATGACATCATACACAAGTTATACAAGGTTTTCATTTGTGGCAGCAGCAGCAGCAGCAGCAGCAGCAGCAGCAGTCTTCTCTACATTTACGTATCTGGTCCTTGGCTCTGGAGTGACACAACGCGCTCATCTCACACCCACCATGAACGGCTGTAGACACAACACAACAATCACCAACTCGCGCCGGTGGGGTTCGAGGCGCCGCCGAGGCGGTGTTATGGTACGCTCTGCGCAAACTTCGTGTTGTGGCAGAAACTTCTTCGACTGCTCGCCTGTACTCGTATTATGCATCCTATATACGGACTTGAACGCGACATCTCGAATCCATTGCTGCTCTAGTTATATTAAAACACTAATGTACCAGCAGCAGCTACTACAGTAGCTGCAGCAGCACTACGCGAGGTCGCCGATGATCCAAACTGTATGCCAAACTTCGAAGTTGGAGCTGCTGCTTCGGCCCCTCTGCTGCTGTGTTCTGCTGTTGTTCTTGCTAGGGCTGGTGCTGCTGCTAACCATTCTGCAGTTTGCTACGTGGTTGGGATGGCGGCGTCAGCATTTCCGTTTTTTCCGCCGTTGCCGCCGCAATCTGTTTGCTGTTGCTACAATAACACATTATTTAGGGTATATTCGGTAGGGTACGTACCGAATTATACTGGGGGTATTTCCTCGGTAAATACCGGTACCTGACACTTGGGATAGTTCGGTATTTTTCCAACACCGGTACCCGACACTTCGGTAAGTTCGGTATTTTTTCAATACCGGTACCCGACACTTCGGTAAGTTCGGTACTATTTCAATACCGGTACCCGATACTTCGGTAAGTTCGGTATTTTTCCAATACCGGTTCCTGACACTTTGGTAAGTTCGGTACGCTCACCTAAATATACCCCGGGTACCGGTATACCCTCGTTCACACTACCGGGGGTACCGGTATTTTCTCGGTAGTGTGCTTAATACCCTACCGAACACTTCGTTTCGGTAAGTTCGGTACTTTTTTAATACCGGTACCGGACACTTCGGTAAGTTCGGTGCTTTTTCAATACCGGTACCGGACATTTCGGTAAGTTCGGTACTTTTGCAATACCGGTACCCGACACTTCGGTAAGTTCGGTACGCGCAACAAATATACCCCCGGTACCGGTATACCCTACCGAACTTGCCTTTGAAAATATGCCTACGTACGTAGCATAAGTAGCAGTACTATTATTAGGGTATACTTGTATACCTGGTACGTTAAGTGTATGCGCGCGCAGGAATGCTGACTCTTGGCGCGTCCAAAATGGGAGCAATTGCCAGGGGGCAGAAGGAAAGACTGATACTACTGCGACCACGACTTGTCCAGACGGTAAAAAGTGTCGGCACGAGTTGAGGTGCAATGTAACGAGAGGCCATTCACAAAGAATTGGATGAATAATAAGTATGTGTATGAGTATACTACAGCGACATCCATCTGAAATTTCCCGAAAATTGTACGTACGTAAGAAGTTTAGAATCCATTGCTTTTTTTTCGTAGAATCACAAAAAAAACGAACAGCCCAGACAAGGGTGCACAAAAACAAAATGCCGAGACGCACACTACCCCCCTCACTCCCCTCAGCCGACCCTAAATGCAAAAATGTTTTGCTTAAATTTAACACTCGTTTCGAAGCCATATTGATGTCGCAATGAGTACCGAACAGTCATTTCGAAGGGGTATTGACGTCAGTTAATTAACAATTAACAAGACGCGTTGTCGAAACGATAGGCCTGGGACGTACGTGTGCTGTTTGTGTGTGTATCATGGATAAGTCGTTGGGTCACATACTTGATGGCCGTTTAAGCCTGAATATATACCACATTTCACCATGGCGACAACAACGCTTGCGCCGGGATCCTCCCCTCTCGAGTGGGGATATTTTGGGGCTGGCACAACCGAGACGGAGGTGTCTGTGTGCGTGTGTGCGCCTGGTTGTTCGAAAGGTGGGAGTATTGTTGGTGAGCAACTAAATAAAGTGGCTGATTTGATTATTGCTTATTTGGTAAAAAGGTTGCTTGGTTAAGCAACTTACTAATAGTCGCTTATTTTGCTTGTATGGCGTTTACTGTTTTTTTTTTTTCTTTTTTTTTTTCCAATCCATTTTTTATCTTCGCACTTCCGTCTCTCCCTCCCTAGTCGTAACTCAGATCCGGGGTCACAAAGTAGGCTCCTCTCCCTCCTCCCTCACTACGGTTCTTGCCTTCATTTTTACCGCGCAGAGGGTTCAGCCTTCCCAACGGTCGTCGACTTTCATCGAATTTTGCTAACTCACGCTCTCGCGCTTTCTGCTAGTCAAGATTTGCGAGAAAAAGTGCCTAAGAGCATGCACTCGGCGGGGCTCGAACTCGCTTTCTTGACGCTTACAGGCTCGTGGTTACCTGCTAGCCCACCGGGGCGACCGGCTAGGCTGTTTTTTTAATTTAAAACCTACTTATATATAAGTACAACGCTTTCCTACGGAGTGGTCATAGTAAGGGCGACGCAAGAAATACAGGTTACCTCGATCGCAGTAGTAGAGCATTAGCACGACGCACAGCAGCAGCATCAACTACAACAGCAGCAGCAGCAAAAACGACAGAAGCAACTAGACTGATGCATATTTTCCTAAATCCGAGGAGTGCGGACAAAGCGTTTAGACCAAGAAGATGTAAACTAAAGTAAACAACGTGTACGTACGTACGAACTCTCGATTTATGTTTTTTCATGCTGCGGCCTGCTGACATATTACGTACGTACAGCAGTAGGGCCTCCTACACTACTACCTTGTATTGTGCGTGCTACTGCTGTTTTATACGTACAAGATAGGAAATGCCAGCCATAGAAAAAGGCGTTTGCTTTAGGCCTTATTGCATTTGTTTATATTGAAGGCAACAAAATGTACCACGGTGTATATTATTGTACGGCTGTAGGAGTAGGCTCAAAAAACAAAACGTTTGTAGGTTGTGACTCGTGTCGACCCTGCAGACGGGCGGTCTCCTGATCTATCTCCCTTAGAATCTCGATATCACTCGATCTCTCTACGATGTCGGAACATACTTTCCTGGTTTAGATGTAGAGCATACCACGAAGAGGGCAACATCTAGCGGGTCCACATGGAACTTCGTAGCCGTGGTCTTCAAACACTGGCCTTACCCAACACGAGGCGGATTGACTGCTGCTTGATGTTGTGTCGAGAGTAGAAGAGTTCAGAGATCTGACGCCGTAATAACTGATTTATAACAGCGTATTAATACTCTGTACGAGTTGATAGAGGAGACAGCAGATTGCCCCGCGTGAAAAATTATATGTTTAACTTATTTGTAATGTCATAAAACAGTTTGAGAATTCGTTTGTTGAACGTATTTTATGCTGCTATAAACCATTTTGATTAAAAATATATGTTTTCCCCCCGCTGTTGAACCATGTACACCTCGTAGTACGAGTTACTGTAGTTCGTATGTGAACTTATTAAATAGTTTGTATGCACACATATTATACGCTGTAGGCAAAAGCGTGGCCTTTCGTCGGGGTTGAGAACTACTACTCTAGCAGACGCCTCGCTCGCCTCACGGCCATACTACCGAGTGCTGCACAGGGCTGCTGTGGAACCGGGTGTAGGCGCAAGGTAGTTGGGGATGGGGGCCAGGGATTAGTCGTATTACTGGCTGAAGTCTTGCCACGAAAGGATGAACAACCTCGCCAACTAGAAATTGTGTCGGGCGTGTTGGGTTGTGGCTTGTGTGTGGCAGATAGAAAACCATGCGTTGCTTGCTTGTGTGCTGACGAAATGCGGGGCCTTTCCTGTCTGTTTTCCCTGCCCGTTGGCAAAGTACGGGCTCTTATTTTGTCGGCTACTCAATTGTACTGGCGAAGCCCTTTCAATTCGTGGCCGAAATCAAAAGAAAAGAAAAACTAATAACGGCGGGAAAGCTTCGAAAGAAGAAAACGAGTATTCAAAATTACAAAAGAAACGGACAGCTTCAAAAGCGGAACACAAATGTCGATCACAAAAACAAACAGAACGTACAGCAGTACATCCTACATTTCCACCTGGTACGCGTACTGCTGTTTTATACGTACATCATATAATATGACAGCCACAAAAAAAAGCGTTGGCTTTGGGACTTGTTTCCGTTTGTTTTGTAGGCAACCTGTAGGCAACAAAAATGTACCACGGGGTACAATACCTGTACTACTGTACGAGAAGCCTATAACAAAAACAGAAGCTCGTGGGTTGTGACTCGTGTCGTCCTTGAGGCGTGCGGTCTCCTGTTATATATCGTTAAAAAAACTCGATCTCTCCCGCTATCTCTCCGATGTCGAAATACAGTTAGTTTTCCCGGTTTAGATGTAGAGCATACCGTGCAACATATATCAAGTCAAACTGATAACTTCGAAGCCGTCGTTTGCATGCGCTGGCCTTACCCAACACGAAACGGGTGACCGTGGCTTGCATTTATGTCGAGAGTCGAGTTCAAATGTCTGACGTCGTGCGAACTGATCGGTAGCAGCGTCTTGACGCTCTATGATATAGTTGAACAAGGAGAAAGCAAATTGCCATGCGTGAAACATTATTTGTCTACGAAACGTGTCTGTGAAGTAATTTGACAGAATAATATTTAATCAAATTGTACAAAATACAAGGTTCCCCTCCGGGACATGCCTAGGGGAGTGGCGCAAGAACGAATTGAAATCCAAACTCGTACATAGTTCGATATTGTATCCTACGCAAGCATATTACATCATAGTACGACGTGATTATGAATTATCGGCATATAACCGTACATACAGGGTACATGCATACTATTTTTTAGAACTAACTGTATCAGATGACCTGCGCACTTTTGGGGATAAAAAGACTTGGAAATAGTGTGGAACCCTTACTATTGACTGCATATTTTTAATAGATTTTCCTAACGATTCCGCCAAATATTATATTATGTTCGCCAGTGTGTTTATGTATTATATGTCTTTGTTGTGTGGAGAGGCACCACAGTTGACTTGGTTCTAGAAGGGGATCAAAATAGACTCGATTTCAGTGTTAGGGTCGAAATCATCATGGTTTTATGTGGGGGATCAAACATGACTTGGTTTTTGTGTTGGGTTCGAAATTGGCCTGGTTTTGGTGCGGAGTGTCGAAATTGGCTTTTTTGTGTCAGGGCCGAAAATGACTGTTTATTTTTCACTTTCGTTTGTTTTATGTTTATATTATGTACGTGCGTAACCCAGACACCACAGACAGCACACGAGCAGTGCAGAGCAATAAAACAGCATGAAGCGCGTGCGGTAGTTTTGTCCGCCCTGTATTGCTGTGGCGTCCTACTATAATACTGTTGTACTGTATGTGTGTGTGTTTTTATCGGACCCTGTGATCTGTTGTTATAAGGGGTAGTCCGTGGTCACAGGACAGGCTCCAAAAAGCTCTGGAGTGGAAGAATACCCCAGGGAAAAATAATACACTAAATACAAAGTACAACGCAGTACGTAGTGCTGGGGGTCTCTGCTGTTGCGTAGTACATGCATGCTGCCACAGGTCCAACAACACACTGCTTGCTGGTGGTGCTGCTGCTAACTGTGCAGCAGATCCACAGTCGATATAGGCTAAGGCGCTGGATACACTTACACACTAAATACTGGATGTATTTCGAGTCTCGTCACCTCGGGCGTCTTTCGAACAGTGGGTGGGATAACAATGCACGGTGCGCTTTTTCACCCCCCATACCAAGGTCAAGTCATTTTCGGCCCGCAGACAAATAGCAAGTAAATTTCTATCCCCCACTAAAAAGGAAAAAATTATGAACGAGAGTCTCGAACTGACGACTTCAAACAAATAACCGGGCATCGCACTCATTTGACCATATTACCAAAGGTCAAAATATGTTTTATACTGGCGTGCGTGTCCACAGCAGTGAGTGCGTGACACACCGCACATACACATGCACAGCAGCAGCGCAGCAGAAGGAGAGAGGTAGAGATGACCGATGACGGATCATAGCCTCCGATAAAGCAACTACTGCTGCTGGAGCCACAGCAGTACAGCACGGACCTGCCACATGCGCGTGATGTTGCCTGCTGCTGCTTGTGCTGCTGGGCGGGGTTGCAACGTGTTGTTTGTGTTCTCTTTGCATGTTATCTGATGTCTAAAAGTTTGGTGGTGTGCTTGGGGCAAGAACCCGCAACATCAGAAATATAATAATAGTTGCCGTACTCACACGTAATAAAAACGGCCCTTACATTTCGGTCCAAAGTGACCCTGGATATGTCATAAACACACAGCACAACAGCAAAGAATGCAAGACAGGTGGCGGACTACGGACAGCAGCCTTGGATAAAACAACTACCTACAGCAGCAGTACAGCCCAGATGGATGTGCCACTCACGCACGATGTTCCCTACTGGTGTTGGCGGCAACGCTGTAACGCCGTGCTCTGTGCATGTTGTCTGTTGTCTACTGGTATCTGGTACATGTTTCTGGCCTGTGTGCATGTGAGAGAGCAAAAAACAGACAACATCTAAAAACAGAACATCGTTATTTACTGGCACGTACGTACGAAACACGGCCTCATGCAGAAAACCCGGGAAATCGGCTTATCCACTCCCGCGGGAAAAAAAACTTCGAGCGCCCGCCACGCGAGCCACAGAGCTCAGATCGAGCCCAAACCTCGACCAATGTGTCCGGCCGGGCCTCCCGTGTCGGGGTACTTAGCGTTTTGCCGAAAAGCGCTCGCGCGAAGAGAAAAGTTGCGAAAAGTGCGAAAATTTCACAAACATAACTATACATACAAGGCTCCCCTTCGGGGAGTGGGGTGTTCCCCGCGGGGTGACGCAAGCTGGCATGTTACAGCGGAAAACCGACCATCGTCATCCAGCGGTAACCGTATAAAACGGTTGTTGCTAACGTACGCATTTAAGTTTAGAAGAAAATTGGGGTTATGCCACATGAAAATGAAACACGTATTTCTCTCACAAATCGCGACGTCACCTTTTTTTCTTGAATTTGTCACAACTTGTCATTTTCACGGTTTGTGGTATATATCAGAAGTGTGGCAAAACTGTCATGGTTGGTCCCGTTTCGTGGCATTTTCCGTTCGTTAGGTATGACCATCCTTCTCGTGTACGTGTAGCAAACGGTAGCAAGAAGACATATTCGCATCATGTACATCAGGCAGTATACAGCAGTAAGTAGCAGTAGCAGCGAGCAGTGTAGCAAGCAGCAGAAGCAGCACAGGTAGCACTATAATCATATTAATAGTACCTACGTACCTACAGCGAGCACCAGCAAAACTACGACATATATAGATGTTTACGTTAAGCAGTAACCGCAGCACAATATTATTGTTGCTGAATGTAGCGCACAGCAAAGCAGTACAGCTAGCAGGTGAAGTATCACAACTTTACACTTTACCACTCGTACGGCTGATATTTGGTATTGTAAACATATACGTCATATAGCGTGTATGTATGTATACTTGGTACGTGCAAACGCGTACGTACACGTGCTTACGTACAACAATATACGTACGTTCCTCACCGCCCGAGGGATAAATAACGACGTACTTCATCTGGCATGTTCGTACGGTACATCATATAAAAATCCATATTTGACTTACTATGTTTTGACCCGCAGTCGATCAATCTTCCAGCAGTAGTAACAACAGCACAGTATACAGCAGGAATCACAATTTTTAATCATTGTCTCCCCACTACTTGCAGCAGGAAGGAGCAGCAAAACTGTAAATGTTGTAGAGTACATAAAAACGGGACGTTTATTAAATTTCCGGACAAAATGGTACACAATGATCGCTCGTTTCGTTGCAGGCACCTGGTGGTGCAGCAGCATCCTCATGCTCGCCCGTCACCACCATATGGCTGCACACGCCGTTGATCCAAGGTGACCAAAAAAAAACAGAAACCAGATACCATGAAAACCCGATATCATGTCAAAAGAGAGACTCGAATTTCGCAAAAAAAACGACGGATCGAACACGAGGGGACGCGAGCAGCGTCTGGCTTGCGAGCACACGTGAGTCGCTGTCCGGTGCAAATAAAAAAAAAAGCAGCAACACACTACTACTTGATTGACAGTCAGTTTATAAGTCGCTGCCGTTGTTGCTGTATCTATCATAGTCTGGCCCATACATACAGCAGTAGATATGTACCTGGTACGAGGTACGTAACAGAGTAGTTTATTTCTGGCCAGAAATGTAAAGAACGTTTGGATATAATACCGATTGCATAGGACTACGAGTACTGCTGCAGCTGTCTGTGGCTGCTGTATCACGACGTGGAACGTACGAAGAGTATACATGATACTCGAACACGTGCTTGCATTTAGAAAATTCCAAGGTACGAACGAGTAAAGCAGTACGTACGCACGGAAAAGAGTGTTATACGGGGAGATACGCGTTTATATCCATGCAGACCTGGCGGCGCAGCCGCGTGTCATGATACACCCATCAGGCCACCCTTCTCCACAAGGCAAGGGCAGATATGCCCCGACGCTGTCACGCTGGTGGTGTTGCATGCACGTACGTTCGAAGTTTGCTCGATGTGGCGTCCGATCGATTCTGCCCTCTTTGTGACGTGAATTTGTGCTCTTGCTGCATGATCTGTTCGAAATTCGGCATGAACAGTCGACACGCAGACTGAAACAATCATGATTGCTCATAGGGCTACAGACTGTGGCGAAGGCGGGGAGTTTTTAACGAGTACGCAGGATTCGTAGTCGAAGCGACGAAGCGACGTTTGCCGCACAGAATTCGCAAAGTGGGTTACATGTTCTGTGTGTAGACGTATGATACTATACAGTAGCAAGCAGCAGCAGCGTAGGATCACGGGTACTGCTGCTGTTCTCGCTGCTGTATCACGACCTGGTACGTCCGAAGAGTATGCATGATACGTACCTGGTAAACTTCAACACGTACGTGCTTGTTGTATTTCGAAAAGCATAGTCTACGAGTACAGCAGCAGTGTGTGCGAACGGAAACCAGTGTTGCGCCAGGAGATAAACACGTACGTACGTATCCGCGCAGACCTGGCGATGTAGCAGTATGCCATGAAACACACATCAGGCCACCCTGCTGCACCATGACCGATATGCCCCAACTTGTCACGCTGTGCTGCTGTTGTATGAGCGCATGTTCGAAGTATGGTCGACGCGTCGTCCGATCGATGCCCTCTTTGTTGTGGCGTGCGCGTGTGCTCTTGCTGCATGTGCCCTCTTCGAAACCCATAAAGGCTGAAGGGATCGTGATTGTCCGTTATGTATAGCGATAGGGCTACAGGCTACAGGGTGTGGCAAAGGCGGGGCGTTTTTCACAGTAGAAGCGGGTTTCACTTTGCCCTGCTCGGCTCAGCCGAGTGGGACGGGGTACCCCGGGAAACCGACTCGATTTTTTCGGCTTCGCGAGCGCGCCGCGCGGGCCACGGGCCATTTGTTTTGTCATGATTCACCACGAAAACCTCACGATTCACGACATCATTTTTTTTACAATTTCCTTAAAAAAACAAAATCACAATTCATGACATTTTGTCGTGGCTCGAAATACGCCTGATCAAGGCACTACGTAACCCACCCGACACCAACGGTATCCGATGGCCGGTATAGGGGCATGACAGACTGCTTCGTACGACGATTGTGGACAGCGAGCGGCTGCCTAAAGACACTGCTGGGTGCGGACTAACGAGCACGATGTGGCCTCCCCTTCGGAGAGTGGGATGGTCCCCGTGGGGTGACGCAAGCTGGCATGCGACAGGGACAATACTATCACTCGTCATTAATAGCGGTCACTCGCCAATAATACCGGTACTCGTAGTCGTAATGGAGGGATTCTTCTTTACAAACGCAACATGATTCCATAAATTGGGGTTATATATCACCAGACCAAACCCGTTTTGTCGCGAATGGTGACGTCGATGTTGCTGAAGTTTGTAAAAAAAAACATATGTCAAGATTCGCGAAAGTGTCAGCTTTTTTCGTCGCGATTTAATATTTTGGTTTTGTTCGTGAGGAATGACAGTACTTAGGTGCTACAGCAAACAGCGTACACGTACAGGTACAGCAAGCCCTGTGTGCAGTAGCAGTCAGAAGTAGCGAATATTGTATGTACGAGTACTGTAGCAATTTGTGACCAATGATAGGATTCGCGAAAGTGCCAGTTTGTTTTGTCACGGTTCGTGTTGTATGTTTTCGCAATATGATACTCGTAGAATTGATCATATTTTAAAGTACCACAGCAAGCAAACAGTACGTATACATGTACCTACAGCAAGCACAGTTATAGTACTACAATAGGAGCGGAAAGCACAACAAACAGCTTTGTTTAACAGCAGTAGTAAAAGCAAGTGTTAATAGTGCAGCAGGCGGCACTTCTTGTACCTACAGCAAGCAGCAGCAAGACACTCCCATACATACTATATCTGCTGTATTTGGCATACATCAAGCATTGCCAACACAGCAATTATTGAAGCAGCTCCTGTTACTGCTGCTGCTGCAGTTGGTTGCTGTATGCAAAACGTCACTTTATGCAGATCATAACAATATGTGCAGCAGCAGTAAATATACACCAGTATCCAGCAGCAGCAACAGCGGTAAAAACAATGTACAGCTGCAGCAGTCACCATTCTTCTTGTGTACGCACTCTATACATACAGCAGCAATAATAGCTGCTAAGTTATACTTTTGTCGAAGATTGTACGCAGACTACCTACTTACAGTAAAATGCTACACCAACAAACCCATGATACGTGTGTATACAAAATCTAAAAATCACTTGTATAATATATTAGAGTGTTTGCGATTTATCTCGATATGATACGTGCCGTCATGTTTTGCGTGATTTGATAAGAAAAAAAGAAAAAAACGCCGTTCCCCAAAGTTGACCAAAAGCAATAACAGAACACAGATCACCACGAGAAATGCCCGATATCCGATCGTGTCAGAAGAGAGACTCGAAAATCGCAAAAAACGTATACGTATAGGTACAGCAAGCCCTGTGTACAGTAGCAGTAAGAAATAGCGAACATTGTATGTACGAGTACTGTAGCAATTTGTGACCAATGATAGGATTCGCGAAAGTGCCAGTTTTTTTGTCACGGTTCGTGTTTGTATGTTTTCGCAATACTCGTAGAATTGATCATTTTAAAGTACCACAGCAAGCAAACAGCACGTATACATGTACCTACAGCAAGCACAGTTATATAACAGTAGGAGCGGGAAGCACAACAAACAGTTTTGTTTAACAGCAGTAGTAAAAGCAAGTAGTGCAGCAGGCGGCACTTTTTGTACCTACAGCAAGCAGCAGCAAGACACTCCCATACTATATATGCTGTGTTTGGCATACATCAAGCATTGCCAACACAGCAAGCAGCTCCACTGTTACTGCTGCTGCAGTTGGTTGCTGTATGCAAAATGTCACTTTATGCAGATCATAATATGTGCAGCAGCAGTAAATATACACCAGTATCCAGCAGCAGCAACAGCGGTAAAAACAATGTACAGCTGCAGCAGTCACCATTCTTCTTGTGTACGCACTCTATACATACAGCAGCAATAATAGCTGCTAAGTTATACTTTTGTCGAAGATTGTACGCAGACTACCTACTTACAGTAAAATGCTACACCAACAAACCCATGATACGTGTGTGTGTATACAAAATCTAAAAATCACTTGTATAATATATTTGAGTGTTTGCGATTTATCTCGATATGATACGTGCCGTCATGTTTTGCGTGATTTGATAAGAAAAAAAAAGAAAAAAACGCCGTTCCCCCCCCCCCCCCCCCCCCCCTCCACTTCAAGCGTATCAAAACAAAACAAATGTTTTCTCAAAATACATGTTTTTAATGTCAAGTATGACAGTCTCCGGCGAAGCGTTTAGAATCAGCCATTTAGAGGTACAGTTGACGAATACAACCATGTTAGCTCAAACTGAGAAGTCTCTCAACCTTTTTATCTAGCTAGGATATAATACACCCCTCGTTTGTCACGGCAATCAAGAGCAAGCATTGGCGAGACATCTATATTCCATGTCCAAATCGTAAAGGGTGACGAGGATGTATATTAGCTGCATATTGTTAATGAGCATATTGCTTGAAACGTCTGTAATTATCCGCAAACCAGTTCTTGGTGTCCCTGGAAAATATCCATAATGATCCCTATTAGAGCGATCGAAAAAAAATGTCAAATCGGTTATTCGTATCCCCTCTGCTTTACCGGTTTGATGAACTGTCCATATCGCCAGTAGTCACTTCGATAACTCGAGTACAAGAAAATATTCAGGAAAGTTTTCAGAGCGTATAGGGGACAGGGTTTTAAATTGTGGCCCGCAGGCCATACGTTTTATGTCGAGCTTTAGTGAAAAACGGTATGCCGGTTAAAGGTTTCACACCCCGGACAGATCAGCTCACCGTAGCTCGAGGTAGCTCTTTAAAGAGCTAGCTCGCCGGCGAGCTACGTGAGCTACATGAGCTACACATGTTTTCCTTCGCTTGAGCTATAGGCGATAGCTCATCTGCACATGTTTTCGAAGCTTGAGCTATAATCGGTAGCTCATCTGCACACATATGTCCGCAGTGAGCTATATGATTTGCCTGAGCTAGCTCATTTAGCCCAACATGAGATATAGGAGCTACATGAGCTACGCATGTTTTCAAAACTTGAGCTATAATCGGTAGCTCATCTGCACATGTTTCGAAGGCTTGAGCTATGATGTAGCTCATCTGCGTATGTTTTCAAAGCTTGAGCTATAATCGGTAGCTCATCTGCACATGTTTTGGAGGCTTGAGCTATAGGCGGTAGCTCATCTGCACTTGTTTTGGAGGCTTGAGCTATAGGCGGTAGCTCATCTACACATGTTTTCAAGGCTTCAGCTATAGGGGAGAGATGACCAAGCTCACGAGATGTCATTATATATAGCAAACCTGGATCAAAGCTCGCGTTCGCGCGGACTTCCAAAACCGAGACTTTTTGGAATATACCCGGGCGGGTGTGATATTAATCTCTTTCGGGATGTGGTGAAAGCCTCGTCTTGACCAAGACGATGTTTTTATTTCCGTACCAAATCTCTAATGATAACAAAAAGTCTTGGCTGGAAATCTCTCGACCAAGACGATACTTGTATTTACTTGATTTCAGTGTCAGTGTGAGTTTGAAAACCAAAGTACGAAAAGAACATAGAAAATAAAGTTGACCAGGATGAACAAACATAAATACGACTTACTTGAACTTAGTATGGGACGAAAAAACTTGAGTTAAGGAACCGAAAGCTGAACATTTTCTGCACAAGGTGGAATAAATGGAAATTTCTAGATATTCAAAGTGGAGTAGATGTAGGCCAAAGTGGGGGTGTTATATGCATGTTCACCGGGAAAGAGCTACAATGAGCTGCGTACATGAGCTATGATCATTGTTTCCCGGGGTGAGCTATAGACGATAGCTCATCTGCACATAAATTCCCGGCTCGAGCTATAGGCGGTACGTAGCTCATCTGCACATGTGTTGAAGGCTTGAGCTGTAGGCGATAGTTCATCTGCACATGTTTTGGAGGCCTGAGCTATAGGCGGTAGGTCATCTGTACATGTTTTGAAGGCTTGAGCTGTAATCGGTAGCTCATCTGCACATGTTTCGAAGGCTTGAGCTATAATCGGTAGCTCATCTGCGCATGTTTTCAAAGCTTGAGCTATAATCGGTAGCTCATCTGCACATGTTTTGGAGGCTTGAGCTATAGGCGGTAGCTCATCTGCACTTGTTTTGGAGGCTTGAGCTATAGGCGGTAGCTCATCTACACATGTTTTCAAGGCTTCAGCTATAGGGGAGAGATGACCAAGCTCACGAGATGTCATTATATATAGCAAACCTGGATCAAAGCTCGCGTTCGCGCGGACTTCCAAAACCGAGACTTTTTGGAATATACCCGGGCGGGTGTGATATTAATCTCTTTCGGGATGTGGTGAAAGCCTCGTCTTGACCAAGACGATGTTTTTATTTCCGTACCAAATCTCTAATGATAACAAAAAGTCTTGGCTGGAAATCTCTCGACCAAGACGATACTTGTATTTACTTGATTTCAGTATCAGTGTGAGTTTGAAAACCAAAGTACGAAAAGAACATAGAAAATAAAGTTGACCAGGATGAACAAACATAAATACGACTTACTTGAACTTAGTATGGGACGAAAAAACTTGAGTTAAGGAACCGAAAGCTGAACATTTTCTGCACAAGGTGGAATAAATGGAAATTTCTAGATATTCAAAGTGGAGTAGATGTAGGCCAAAGTGGGGGTGTTATATGCATGTTCACCGGGAAAGAGCTACAATGAGCTGCGTACATGAGCTATGATCATTGTTTCCCGGGGTGAGCTATAGACGATAGCTCATCTGCACATAAATTCCCGGCTCGAGCTATAGGCGGTACGTAGCTCATCTGCACATGTGTTGAAGGCTTGAGCTGTAGGCGATAGTTCATCTGCACATGTTTTGGAGGCCTGAGCTATAGGCGGTAGGTCATCTGTACATGTTTTGAAGGCTTGAGCTGTAATCGGTAGCTCATCTGCACATGTTTCGAAGGCTTGAGCTACAATCGGTAGCTCATCTGCGCATGTTTTCAAAGCTTGAGCTATAATCGGTAGCTCATCTGCGCATGTTTTCAAAGCTTGAGCTATAATCGGTAGCTCATCTGCACATGTTTTCAGATTTTGAGCTATAGAGGATAGCTCATCTACACACTTTTGCACAAGGTGAGCTATATGATCTGCCTGAGCTAGTTCATCCGTCCCGAAATGAGCTATATGAGCTACATGAGCTACACATGTTTTCCTAGGCTTGAGCTATAATCGGTAGTTCATCTGCACATGTTTTCAAAGCTTGAGTTATACACGACAGATGAGCTAGCTCATGAGCTGTCCGGGGTGTGAAAGGTTTGGCCATAGCGAATAAACACGCCAAGACCGTGCAAACAGACAGCGTCACATCCTGCTTGTTATTTGCTTAGAAACGGGCCAGATAAAACAGGATATGCCTACGTTGCCTAGTTACCTAGAATAGCGGTGAGGGTCACACAGCTTGCTTGCCACATCGCCACGCCCGTTCAACGATCGACTTGACACTTTAGTACTGGTACACATATGTAAAGATAATGCCAAATGTATAAACACAAATCGGCTGGGTCTTGTCTAGCATGCTTCCTGGTCATTCTCGTATTCGCCACGCCCGATACCAGCATGAAAACTCTGCAAAATAACTTGCAATTATTTGTGCTCTGCACGCTTTGTTTCGTTTTCCAGATAAGATTATCGTGGTTGTATTGTGTAGCCTGTCCGACACCTGGTATGCTGCAGCACAATGCTGCTGTACGGTATCACACCACACCCATGGAAAGCAAGACACGGTGTGTATCACTACTCTGTTGTGTATAGCGCACACAACAGAGTCACCTACCAGTATAGGCCGATTCTGTTGTTCTGCACGTATCCATTGCTGCTGCTGCATTTGCGGGTAGTAGATAGACGAGGTCTCTCCGTATTCTGTTCCTATTGCTTCTTGTGCAAGTGACATGGCATCCATAACGCTTATACATGCGATTCAACTACACATACTTCGTGTATATATTCAAGTCTGGAGGCCGCACGCCCCCTGTGTAGAAGCAAACGAATCAAGAGCGTTACTTGGGACGGCAACCAACCGCCGCTCGTGCCGTGTGCGTACCTTTTCCCCTCCGACTAGACCCAATATTTACCCCCCCTTAGGAACCAGGCTGAGCCTAAAATAAATCGACCAAAACTGGTCGGTTTAGCCTTTTGCTGTTCCAAGTGTATACCAATACCGTAATAGCTTTTTCCCAAAGGACGTTTCCCACCAACCCCCCCCCCTTCCTTCGCCCCTCCCTCTCGCACCGAACGGCGGAACATCGGGACGGGTGAACGACAAGATTCTACCCGTTATTCGTCCCGCCCGACATAACTTGTCATGTATCGGTCGTTGTGCGTGTGTTGTGGTGTTTCGTGTTTGGGGGCCATGTATGTCGTGTCCGGGGTTAGTGTTTAACGTATTCATGGTGATGTACCGTAGTTAATTTGTGTTATAGCAGATTTCCACCGTGCCTTCCACTATAAAAATCCACGTATCTTCCATTTCTCTGTTGGAATGATGAAAATACATTGAGTATGGGTGCGACCACCACCTGGTTTTAGATGACGATAGAAACGGCATTCACCGCATGCAAAGAGGATATTGCGACGCGATATCGTATGGTTTCAGACTGGCCTATTTTTGTGTTACCCATGCTGTGATGTCAACTGCAACCAACCAATGAGTTACCTCAACCGTGAATGTTTCATGTACCAGGCGTGATCGACACGTATTCCATGATTTGGGGGAACGGCGCGGCTCTGCGTTCTGTCACAAATCACAAACCTTCCTGTTCAGGCCACGCAGCAGATAGCAAGGAGTGTATCGACGCGCCTCCGAGACAACGAAGTGTGAGTGGCAGATAGAAGCAACCGGCGGAGTATCCAGAGGAACTGCTTTCTGTAGTTCCAATCAAAAGTTGAATGTAGTACCGGTGTTGTGACAGGTGGCAGACGTTGTATGTTGAGTAGCGGTAGTAGACGGAGTACTTCCGAAGTGCAGTAGCACAACTCACAAATTAGCAAACGAGAAGCGTTGTAGTGAGTAGTACGCTGCTAGTGGGGCAGACACTAGTTGTAGTCGTGGCTTGTATAACTACTCCTGTGCTATATAGTCTGAACTGATCCAGATTCGACGAGTAAAAGCCCACCAATATGACTATTCCTAGTGGCGATAACTGCAATGCCCGAAGAGTCATTCCCCGCGCAAGGCAGGCAAGATAGGTAGGAAACCGACGCTCAGCCACCCTCTACTCAGTAAACCAATGCCGGAACTGCATACGTACGCGTTTTGGGAACAATCCACTGTAGATTACGACGCAGACTGATCTTTTTAGTTGTGGTACAATGAGCCGTGCCTCAACTGCGCCCACTTACGTTTTTAATCAACACTATTATTGCTGTATCAGTATAATGCGGTTGCATTTCTTCTTTTTTGTTTTTACCCGTCAGCTGTGGCATGCAGTGTGGAGACAGCGGGCAGCTTCATGGTTTGTCTGATGCGGCCTTGATGGCCGTATTGGCAGCTGCGTTTTCGTCTGCGCCACCTCCGTGCCTTTTTATTGAGATTTCCATGTGTTTCATTCCTCCCCTGCTTCATACAAATATTAACTTCCACAAGTTCCTCGACGCTGGGCACAAACGCTCCTTAGATGTGTATGACGCTGTAAAGGCTATGAAATAGATAGATATAATATATGTATATATATCCAGAAGAGTATACTCGTACACGTTTAAACAACCCCCCCCCAAAAAGCAATGAGTGTACCTCGTCCTAATACGAAACACACTAACAGCGGTTGTACACAACTAATGATTTTTTCTTATAAAAGTCGTCCAGAAGATACCTCCCCACATTGGTTTACAACAGTATTTTGATACGTTGAAATACGTATATCCTTGCACTTGGAGCGAGTGTGGTGGTATTGTAATTTTTTTGTGCGCCCTTGGTCTGTCGAGTTCGCAAGTTCGGAACCCAAGCCGTGTATATATAGCCCGAAGCTCAAAGGAGGAAAAAAAAAGGTGATTATTCCCCAAACGAGCTAGATGTAGCTATCAATAGTACGATACTGTAGTACACAGAATATTCTGAAGCAGCAGCATTCGCTATTGTATAGATACGATACCGCCGAGTGACAAGTAGGTTAGGTTTTACTGTAGTATTATATACATGGCCGGTCTCTCAGCCGGTGTAGGAGTCGGTCTTCGGACCTCCGGTGGCTTCATTATATTTCGAGGTGTTCTCGCGTCGCTCAAATGGGTAGATCACGAATTCAGGGCATCTTCGACAAAGTTGACCTACTACTACAGTTGACCACAAAACGCAGTGTTGAAAAACCTCCAACCTCTCGCGATAAATGTGAAAGTAGGAAGGCAGATACTGCTGGTGCGGGGAACACTTGACACATCGCTATCAAGAGCCATGGTTTGTAGTCTAGCCAGCACTTACTTGATTACTGCTGTCAAAGGATCCTGCGAGTTGAGTTGGGGAAGAACAGTTTGTTATTATTGTTCAGATTTCCAGCACAAAAAGGTGCGTATGTGTGTATGCATATATATGTACCAGGTATGTATTTAAGTGGAAAATCAGAGTACAGAGTACCATACGAAGTATATTCCTCTACAGTGCAGACAATAGGTACACACAAAAAAACAGCGGTGGCAGCGAAACATCGTAGCTTCGTGTACGAACGAATATATAGGTATTTAACGGCACTGCAGTACATGCAAACAGCAGTCACATTATTATTGCAGTCAGAAGTCAAAGCATTCGTCTCCGATTCGGGAGTGCATTTCATGCGTGTGGAATTCAGTTACGTACGAATAAAATGCATGTTATATGTTTACACAGAGTAGTGCAGTAGTTAGTATTAACGTATGTTGTACGTACAAAGTCAGTATATACGTATGTTGTACGTACAAAGTGTATTATAATATTTGCCTTCCGACAATGTGCAGGGCATTACTCATTATGAATGAAAAACTGACATACTTCGTCGAACACCACCAATATTATCAAACGTGTTAACAGTAACATCATGGAAGAGTATATAATCTAAAGTATACCTGGTTGGTATTACCTGGTATTAAATATAGCATATCACAATAATATCGACGTAGTTTTCGAAAAAAGAAACCGGAGTATTTATTGTTCTATAAAATTCTGCGTTTTTTCGATCATCGTTACCGTATTTTTCCAAATTGGGTTTTCGTCCATTAATTCTCGTAGTTGCTTCTGGATAGTATCACGTACCACTAGGCCTACAGTACATTTTCCCTGTACTACATGCTCGAGTTATTGTTTTTAGCACTCTCGTAACCTGGACGTAGAGTGCCCACGGTCGTCACACTGCAGTAGGTACGGCAGCCACGACATACACGCGTTAGAGGAGTGGAAAAACGAAAGAAACTATTACAAAACAACAAATATAAAACCAACATGATGTGAAATAGGTGTTGTGTGAGATTTGGTCGAGAAAGCAAGAAGAAACCATTAACGAATATCACTTCAGAACTACAGAACGTATCCCTCACTAATTCGAAGTACTTTGTGTTCAAAAACGGGGGACCGGTTCTTAAGGGGTTATAATAGTGAAAACCTTCGAACTAACGGATATGACAGGCAACCGAAGCCCAGCACAAATACTCTCCAGGCAGCCTCAGCATTTTGGTACGTGTGGAACAGACAGATTCTGTAAATGGTGGCCAGTCGGTAGGGTACCAACGTGCCACACTTTCTGCATTGTGCTTCCTGCCTTTACCGACCGTCTCGAACCCGGAGAGGATGCGTAATGCGACAAAACAGACCGAACAAAACATCACCCGCTTGGCGGTTATAGGGACTGCCGCGGACAATTCGCCAACCAAACGAACCAACAGCAAAACCAGCTGAAGCAGAACAGCTCCGCGACTGCCGTTTGTTTTATCCAACAGGGTGCTCTCTTGTGCTGTTTCCTCCCTTTCCGTTCAGGAGTCTGTCGCAAAAGCCACAACCCGCACTATGCGGGTCACCTATCTCCTAGGAACACTACTTTGGGCCGTGGGCGCCACCTACGGTGAGTACTGGCTTAAAATTATGGGTCTGCATCGCGTTCCAGTCTTTCGTGTGAGACCGCGCATCGAAGACGGAACAGAGACGTGCCACGTAATTAAAAACATTTCTTTTGGGCAAGGTTGTCTTCGTGTTTTGCGCAGCTGGATTACAGAGATGTTGCCCCAACCGGAGCACGCCAAATTTGTATAGCATATCCTACAACCATGGTTTCCAAGTCCGCGAATACAAGTGAGGGTAACACGTGTTGTCAGTCCGCTTATGCTACGCACACACCAAAATCACCGCTACATCGCGCCGCTGGGAATACTGGTTCATTGACCTCCTTCTTCTTTATTATAAGCGTGGTGTACAACTCTTCTCTCCCACGTTTTTGCTACAGGTCTCAACCCTTGCCTGACTGACGACGTGTGCACCCCGGGAGCCAGCGAGCTGTAAGTGCTACTGTACTATATTGACACGAAGTAGTACACATTGCCCAGTACCGTTGAAGGTAGGACACAGGAGCTAGCGCATTGGCCGTACGCGTGCATTGGAGCCAGGAGCATCATTGAACAAAATTAACAGCTGAAGCACCGACCGCAAGCATAATCTGCCAGCACGTATTACGTAGCGGGTGTGTCAGAGGGGCCGCGGGAAGGTATAATGTACAATATTCGCGTGGCATGCCGTTCACAGTTAGACTATAGTGAACATATCTTCAAATGTTTGTTCCCGACCAACGTAAATTCCGTTCAGTTGTTCGAGATAACGGCATGTGTATCTACTGGCCATAAGAAGTTTATTGTTTTATTGTGGAGTGTTGAAATTACTAGTGGGTACAACGTTCAAAGAGGCGCTTACAGTAGTTCTCTCCTGAGGAAAGCTAGATCAGATACACAGTATATCACCAGCACACCGGGTGATGAAATGTCCAAGCGAGGTTGTGCTGATTCTTATATATCTCCTACTCGAGCTGTTAAAGGACTCGAACGGTCCACATGATGAGACACCACGGGTTTAGCTGGTGTATAACTTGAATATTCTGCGTCTTGTGCATTCCTAATGTATTGGCCCAATGTGCCGGCTCATCTACATCTCTTCGGTCCATGGCACATATTATGTTCTCGAATCAATACGGTGGTATAAAGCGTTTGTAAAAATGACTCAGGCACGTATTGAATTCCACCCGCCTTACGAATGGGCATGCACGTGCCTCTTAGGGGGACGCGTTTGCATGCACGTGCCTCTTAGGGGGACGCGTTTGCATGCACGTTGCTCTACTACCGACTATTCTGATTGATTAACTCCCCCATACATGGCCTGCTACGACTGTAATGATACGAATAGTCCCCTTCTAAGAACATCGAGCTTATTGAAACCTCGTTTTGTGGTATGTAGGAAATACTCATCACGTTACTCTCTCAGATTTGCCGTCCATGTTGATTTGAGCTGTACGTAGTGCAGAAGGGTGGACACTGGGTCGCGGTTGATATGAAAAACAAAGAGTGCTTCCTGAGCCACTACTGTCTGCCTCTTGGGTTGTCCCATGTGGTCTCCGTGTATGGAGGCAATAAAAACATGATAACGTAAACGTGTGTCGATCATTGTCTTTTGAGCAGCGTGCTTAAAATATGTATTTGTATCTACTGTCGTACACGTGTCTAAACATGCTACCCACTACCGATGCTATGCCATCTGGTGAATCCTACATGGGTTAGTTTCATCATGACATACACTTTTGAAACATCCCTATTCACTTGTCTCCTACACGCGTCGACCCATCGAGCTAGGCTTAACACTCACTGCTGATATGACCTCATCACGTGCATTATGTGTATTTCCCTTGCGTTGAAGGTCGCTTCCTTTCTGTGTCCTCACAGACGAAGATATTCCGGATCTCGCGGCGTGCGTCGACAGCATTGGCCGAAGCTCTATAGAATCATTGTGAGTTTCGCGATCCCCGTGCTGTATATCATTTTACTGAAACCTAATGCAAACTTGGTCCCCATCAGCTCGTCTTGACGACCGTGGGTGTAGCTTAAAACCGTTTAATACATCGTGTCATATTTGCGTGAGATACATGGAGTCGTGTACTAGTGGGGATAGCACGTGTTAGCATGCGCGGTACTCACAGATGAAGCTCCTTTTCTGAACAACTAGCCGATACATTCGAGTCGCGAGTGCACACTATTTTAAGTTACACTCTTTGTTAGATACGTAACACATGCCATTGGGGCATGGAGTATGTCCTAAAAGTACATTGAAATCTGTTATTATGGGGTGGAGTGTGGACCACCATGATTAAAAGAGACTCGTTCACATGTTCCTGCTGCCTTCGATGTATCACGCTCCTGTCACACACATTAAAGAATGGCACTGCATAGATCCTGCCGACGTTCGAACCTATCTCTGGACCCGAATTCGAATATTACGCGGCTAACTTGCAAGGGGATGCAATATTATTGCGACCAGTTGACCACACGACGCTCCACCAGTAACCACGCTACGTTCAAGTGACCTCGTTCCGTATATAAATGGGAACAAAAATAGAGATTGTACGTCTCGCATTCAGATTGCAACAGGTACCGTGACACGGTTCATGTAATCGTAACGCTAAGCACCGCATCTTTTGCCACCGATCGTTCCCTTTTCCCACGATATTTGCGATTTTCCAGGAACATTCCCAACAACATCCTCACAACCCTACCTTTCGGTTTCTTCAAGGGTTTCGACGCACTGAGGACATTGTGAGTAAAGCAAATCTAGACATTGTTCGTTTTGGAAGATGGACAACGGTTCTGACAGTGTTACATCATATTACAGTACGTCGTATACCTTCGCATAGGAGATCTGGTCGAGTTTTCTCATCATCCCTTCCCTTGGCTGGCGGCTATACTACCGTTGTAATATCATTAGACAAACATCTGGCAACTATACTGCCAGAGAACCATATTCTCGCATTCTACCATGTCAGCGTCTGCTCGGTCAACACGTGTTTGGTTTTAGTAGCTGTCTGACCTTTGTGTCGTCGTAATAATCCGGTATTTGTTGTACGTGCCATAGATTCCGATGTTACATTATTTGGATTGCGAATGGTACGGGAGTATGTCATATGGCATGTAGTACCAGCATGCCGTGAACACGTGTTCACATGGTTTGTGTGGAACGATTAGCATAGGTCCAACAGTGTATTTATACTGTTCCCTCACGTCAACCATCGTGAATGGTTTGGTATCTGCTTCTTCCCTTCGTTGGTCTGCCCACTGGTGCATCATCACCGTTGGTTCACCAGGTAGAAACTTGACTACCAGTAGAACCCTAGCCTCGCCTCCTAGGGTATCGGCGTCTGCCCCATCAACACGTGTTGGTGTTTAGTTGATGTCTAGTGTTTATGGCGTCTTACTCATCCTTGTCCTCGCGATGTACATGTTGTCAGCTTTTATGTGTTACATCCTTTTTTATTGGTACGGGAGTATATACGACGGCTTGAAGTTAAACTAACAACTATTGATTATAATCCACGGTTGCGTGTTACTTTATTATTGAGGGACATCAGCCTGATCTAGGTATCACGTGTTAGATTTGATGACGACATATAAAATATTGAGAGTACTCAAGAGTGTTTTCACATACATGTTGCCATCGATATTTAGCCAAATGAAGACTGTTCAGTGGGACAAAACGTTTGAACGCAGCTCGATGTTTTTCGCGAGTTCCATGTGCCTGCATACATAATGAAAGCAGATCTGTATTGACACGAGTAAAGTGCTGCTCCGATATCCTGATGTCGTAGGGAGAGGGAAACTTGTGCCCGGTCTGTGACGTAGGCGTAAGTCCCTCAGGGACGAGAGATAGAAATAGACGGTGAATGTGTTCCAGGGATTAGGACGATTTGTTATTTTTTTTCGGTGGAAGAAACTTCATGACACTGATATTTCCCATACTTACCACTACATATACCTGCGGCTTTCACGGCGGTGGTTGTGAGACGTCGATGGGTTCGCTCTGTTCGCGATATATCACATAAACGTATACCACCGGATATCAGACCACGCCCACAGAAAACCTGTAACCAGCCTTGAGTAGAAGATACCCTAGTGTTAATAGGAGCCCGACCACTGTGACAGACCCTCACAGCCCCCGTTATTCGTCTGGGGCATGGGTTCCCTATTCTGAACATTTGCAGTATATCGTTTAGCTCGGATGACATGGAACGACAGGTAGTGCCGGCACTCGTGAAGTTATGACCTGCACTTTTACCGTACCAACGGTATGTATTTCGTCCGCATCTTTAGATTTCAAAAACAGCGAAACAACGCCCGAGCGCTTGCCTACCCCTTCCTGCTATTTTCAATATATTGCCGTCGTTGATGATACAGGGACTTAGAGAGCAACGACATCTCTACTCTCAGCAAAGAGGTGTTCGAGGGCATAGCCGGATCTCTGACTAATTTGTGAGTGAAGCGAGAACAAACTTGGCTGGATCGTAGCTACACTGCAATTTCCAATTTATGGACATGATATGTTGTCGGGTCGGAGCGCCAATAGTTTACCCCGCATTGTACCGGGGATAGATTGAGGCGATACTTCGATCTACGATAGCAGTCAATGTGCTAAGCCCAAATAATGTCTTACTGGCGTATCTCCCGAAATAAGTAGCTACCAGTTACGTTCTGATTCGATGTGAATTTGACAATAATATTAGCCCTTACATATCTAGCCCATGGGTCGTATTACGATGTTACCAGGAGATGATATCCCTAGTCGAGGAAACTAACTCCTCAAGTAAAGAGCTTCGTGACTTCCGTGGGGTATCCCAGTATTATAATGTGTCATACGTTTGACTTGGTCGTCTCTGGACGCAACAAGCCAGCAAGAAAGTCTCTAAGTAGCGTAGCTGGTGTACGTTATAACCACTGCCTCCACAGGTTGTTAAATCCGATACGGCGACTGTGTCGCTGTCGTTAAATGGATCTTAGAAGGCCTTGGGTCAACGGGGCTCGTGGATGCAAGACACACTTGCCGTGAAATCTGTATGTGGTCATGATGCCACACCCAGAGACACCGCGTTGCTCAAACCACGGCAACGCGAGCTGCCGAGCATATCTCACTAACGTTTCCGTAATTCCCTGATTTGAAAACACTGTCGTCTATGTTAAACCTGATATGGTGAATGTGCTATGAGAGCAGGAGTAAATCATGAATTTACCGAAACGAACATACACAATTAAAATAAGCAATTGTAGCAGTTCAGTCAAATAGAGCCAACATTTTGGCTTTCTGAACGCAGAGTGCTTCCCACGTTTTTTTAAGTAAAACAAATCCGACCGTACACGGTTCGAAAACAAAATGTTACAGAGTACAACTGCGTTGGAAATGCATCTCTCGGGCATTTCAACATTTAAATATCTTCAAAATGTTGGGGTACTTTATTGCGTTTCGTATGTTAAAGCAGATGTGTTTTTAGTTTTAGTAAAAAGGAGTGTGAGCATACTCGGTCGTGTCGATATAGTTGTCATCTGTTTGGCGTTTCGTCAAATAGCAGGCGTCCATCCGTTTCTTGTTGACCATGTCAGTGTCGCCGTACGTTCTCCGTCGTTGGCCGCGATCCAACGGTGCTGGGTTGCAGTTGGGCACAGACCCTTCCAGCAAACAACGGTGTATGAGATGTATGCTGCGAATAGACTTCATTAACAGCGTGACCCCTACTACCGTGTTATTGCATGGCACGTACCGTCTGCAACTTCGACGGCGGAATAGGCTCCTTGGCTCCAATGAATTGGACACCCTGCCAGCCGATGTGTTTGAGGGGATGGTCGTTCTCAACACACTGTAAGTGACCCAACAATGTTTTTGTTTTGTACGTTTCAGGAATATGAATGTATCAGTATACGCTACACGTATTAATCAATTTGTGAACATGCTCGTTGTGGAATAGGTAGGCGTGACAATTCCCAGATACTCGCCGTTCATGCAAGGTCCTTGCATACTCTCGCCCCACGCCAACCAACTCTAATACCTTCCACAACGACACGCCTTTGCAGAAATAGAGCCCCGAGCTACGTAGGACTGCCAGTTACACAGGATAGCTCAAACACCCTTGAATTGGCATGCCTGCGTATTGGTAAACACCCACATTCCACACGTGAAACTTGTACCAATCTCCTGTAATTCCGACAAAATGAACTATATAGAAACACTGTTCGGTACTGCGCTAAACAGCCGAGAACCACTGTCCATAGGATACAACCACCAGTTGGTAGTCGATCGTATGGACCGCCAAACATTCTTCCATTTGTCGTAGTTTATAAGACGTAGATTACCGTACTGGATGTAGTAGGGTACTCGATGTATAAACAGACAGGCCAATTTCTCAGCGACTTATTGCCGTACGGGGCAGTAGTGCGTAAGAAATATAAGCATTCTCCACAGGAGTGCGACTTCGGAGTGTTTGCACCTGGCACGGCGGTGACGCTTATGTAACGGGTTCGGTGTAATACCTCAGATCAACCTGCTGGTGAACGCGTTGCCCTCCGCTTTTCAATTCCACGATGATCACGCAGGGAACTGGGTTTCAACAACCTTGACGTGCTTCCTGCTGGTCTCTTCGACGGCCTAGTAACGCTAAGCGACTTGTGAGTGTCACGAAAATATTCACTTTTGCTTCGTTCGACAGAATCATTGACCCTCAAAAGCGCCCATGTTCGTACGCAGTAGCTCGAGGTGATTATGAACTTGTTCGGGAAAAATACCGGCTCAAATCTGTGGCCAATATTTCGTGTTGTGAAGAGTTTCCCTCCACAATATGGTTTCAGCCTATCTGGTTGAAACAGAGACTGTTCACGAGCGACGTTCCACACAGTAGGGTTTTCAGCTACATTTGCTTCAGACACACTTCAAACAAAGGACACCGTGTTCTGTTGGGGACCCATCTTGGCGGCGTTTCATCTCAACCCGGGTAATGTAGGCGCTAGGAACTATCGCAGTCACAAGATATAATTGTCGTGTTACCGTTAGTATTCATGTTTCAACGGGAAGTTTGCGGCGCGGATGTCATCATTGCTCGAAAACGTGCAACCCCTCATTTTAACGAGTGACCTCACCGACCCTAATTTTGTTATGACGCCTATCGTGTTTCGCCTGCAACACGCTGAACAACACGTTGCCGTGTTAAATCAAACCCCATATCATTCACACGGTACAAATTTATTTTGACAACCGCATCCATGTTATTTATCGTTTTTGAGGAAATTGCATTAACATCCAACAACATCGTTTTCACCACGGTGCCGTCTACATGAACTGTTTTAGGGACATTCAATTTAACCAACTTTCTACTCTGCCAGACGGAATCTTCGCGGATCTCAGCTTGCTCCTTGAATTGTGAGTGGTTCACACCGGGTACCAAGGTAAACTTTACCCAGTAGCACCATACGGGAAATATATGTTAGTGTCATTTTCTGATTTTCATACCGTCGGCGTGCACTGTGCTATATGGTGTGCCGAGGCCACGGCGCAAGGGCGTTGTCTCCCGCGTGTATATCGACGCGAGTCTGGCGCACAACGATTGCTGCAATGTTTGAAGTGTCACCATTGTAATAGGTGCATGGTGTACACCATGCCCCAAAGCCTTTGGTTCACAGGCGACGAACCGTGGGTGTAATAGAGAGGGGTGCCACCCTTCGCGAAGATACCCCGCCACCGCACAACCACTACGTGTGACAACAACATGCCATACTCATAACGCGTAGGGTCTGAGACGGCCGTTCATGATCATATATTTCGGCACTTGGTGGTCTAGCATGTCGGCAGACAGCAGAGGGTCTGGATTTGAAATATAGCTTTGTGATTGTGCCTGCTGTAGGCAAAGGGTGCGTAGGTTGTGTTACATAAGTTGCTGTGGATCACTCGGTATCCTCGCTATGCTTTCTTTTCCCAAGTGTAAACTTTTAAGTGCTTTTGTATTCACTATACGCGGGTCCCGCTCACTATTCCGTACACCACCAGTTTCCAAAAAGTTCATCGTAGCTGTTTTTAGTACGGTAGAGGATCGAAACCCGTTTGTAACAAGGCCCCTTACCCCGCCTCATGATCGCCCTCCTAGTGCTTCGTCTAACATCTCATCGATCTTCGGGCATGGTAATAAGAATGTTTGACTGGTCGGCAAAAACCCGCTGATCGCCCTTTCGACATAATTCGGATGTAGAGGCGTATGGTCATACAAATACCGCCAGTTATGGTACTTGTATCGCCATGCCCCGTCCCCAGGTCGCAGGGGCTACTGGATGGTTTGGGTATTCGACTACGGTCATGCACGAAAACATTTTCCCCAGATCGTGATACTATAACAGTAACCGTCAAATCGGAAACATATGTTCCTTGGTACGATATGCACGTGGAGGAGAGTCACTATTAATAGAGGTTTCTATATCTCGAGTAAATACACCGCCAATCACGCAACATATGTCAAAGCTGGGCTATGATCGAACCAATTCCTTTGCGAGGAAATGAGGGTTACGCTATTTATCAAACATTCGGTTGGTCCGAAAGTTACCAACAATGTAGGCAACGGTTGGACCGATGAGCTCAAACAGATACCCGGTCTCAGAGAAACAATACAATATCAGCCAGAAAGTCGGAACGAGCTGCATATAGACCCGGTGGGCAGTCAGGCTGGTATCATAACGACCCCCTTCTTATTTCGTCAATACCCGCTCTTTCGGTTTAGGGGACACAAACCAATGGGTATGATCTATACGAACGACGGTTTTCAGGCGCAATGAAATGAAAGGAATTATGAGACGACCGCAATTCAGATGTGAAACTTCCCATGTGGACCAAACGAATATATATACACCAACTCCCCGATATGCATTCCCGTGCATGGAATTGAGATAGCGATAGAGTTTGGCCATTTTGACACAGATTCCCGTCACTGATGTTCCTTCCATCGCCCCACCTTCATGCTTCCAATTCGAACAGGGATTTGTCGGTAAACAAGTTCGTCTCTCTTCCACCGGATGTCCTCGACGGATTGGTCAGCCTAGGCAACTTGTGGGTGAATCGTCATTCACCAGATTTTGGCATGCCTTGACGGAAACATATTTGTGCACATTTCGCAACAAGCTTATATATTGTTTCAGAGTTTCGGTCGAGCGTCTGAAGACCCGCTTTGTTTCGTACGGCCAACTAACCAGTGAGTTTTTGGCTGTTTGTAACTCGATAGCAGTATATAGTAAGCAGTGAAGCACGGAGGCGCAATAAAATATGAACCAAAACTAGAGTATATACTATTTAATTTTAATACAAAGTAGAGCCTAGTCGTACTGCATTAGTCATACTGCATAACAAATAGTCATGCTTGCACTAACAGCACATTCAGCAGTTGGGATATATAGCGTTGATTTCCGTCGCGAATCTTTCGTTCGATGCATTAACGCCCTGCTATAGCAAACCTAGAGTCAGTGCAAGATGTAATAGGTGTAAATGCTTGTTCGTGGCTTATGACCACGCGCCGGAGCGGGTTGTGATGCGGTTGTGTAAAGGTATTCGCAACGAAGCACGCACTGTGCAGGTTTTCCCGCAGGTGTCCACAACATAGTGACGACAACGCTTCAGTGGGTAGGAACGTGGTATATTTACAAAGTGCAGGAACATTAGGTTGTCAAATCATTGTGTAGACCAGGATCGTGGTGTGTATGCTAGACTAATGGCACTAACGGCTCTCGTACCCCGTGGTTCTTCAACCCACTCTCGTTGTTGTCGGCAACTATCGTGTACCTATTCAGGAAGCTAAATCGAAACGAGCTCGTTTCTCTGCCAGCGGAACTGTTCAGAAGTACGCCGACCTTGTCAGAGCTGTAAGTGTGGTGGTCCAACAACATGTGGCATACACCCACCCAATGTTCGTCGCTGCCTGCTTGAAGTGTCCATATCCAGTGTGACACCTGGTACATATCGCTATCATCGCAGAGTCTTTCGTTTTCCGGCCTTTGTTTGGCAACGGCGTATTTGTTGAAGTTTATGCGTTCATGTCGTTGTGTGAAACATTTGTTTGGCAAATACCAGCAATTTGTGTCAAGCTTCTGAGTATCCAAACCTCCTTTCATGTTGTTCACAATCCGTTCGCATGGACTCCGCTAGGTCCCTAGACGAAAACCAGCTCACCACGCTACCCTTCGACCTCTTCGACGGATTAACGGGTCTGGACTTACTGTGAGTGTAAACGACCGGGCCATGTCGCCTCCATCTAGGGGGTGCTGGTATTTTGTCTTGAGCTGTTCTACCGTAAGGGTGCACTTTAAAGTCCAGGCCTTATCGCCAACGGGGTTTCCCAACCTATGAGGTACCCACCATACTGCGGGTGGAATATGATGGGTAGTTGCAATGTTATGTCTCATTGGCTACCTAACCCATGGGATTGTGCTTGGTTGGAAACTTGAAATACGTCAAAAGCTTTGTTGGTGGGCAATTTGGTATGGTGATATCCTCAAGTCAGAAGCGAAACACACTTGTTTTGTTGTTCTGTATCTACCGAAGCACACATCGCAGTGGTAGGACAACTACACGGTTATTGGTTATTGAGCGGGCAGAGCTCTGCCCTAGTTCCAATGCAACACAAAATATCCACGAAATACATCATGCGTCCCACAGGGTTGCAGCTTCCATGCCTAGTTTCAAGGCGCTCAGGCACGGCTCTTTGATGGATTGCATGTGCGGTTTTCTGTCTAACCCGTGCATCCACCAAGCGAATGCGTGTGTTTTGAACGGAGTATGGTAGGTTTCGTGTTTTTTAACTCGCATCGTTTGGCCTGTCCGAACTTTGCATCCGCGGCGTTTTAGGAACCTTGAAGACAACGAGATCAGCTCCTTGCCGGAAGAAATCTTCAGCAGCACGGAGGACCTTGCATTATTGTAAGTCGAGTTGATAAATGCACTACTAACAGATGTTTTCGATCCTATATTCAGGTGTTCATGCTCCGACAGCATAGTTTCCATCATGCGACCCACACGTTCATCTTACGCCTTGCACAGTAAATGTCGACCGCTGTCTGTAGTATACATTTTTAACGTAACACAGTCAATGAACTCTTACGCCTGGTGTTTGGTAAATCGTGGGGTATGTTCTTATCTCCAACTATATCACGTGAAACAGTTGCAAATGCATGTTACAAGACGTCGATCCTATTCAGTATCTTCAAGCCCAGAGATACGTTGAGGTTCCAGAAGCTTTATGTTTTACTTCAAACTCGATTTATTCGGACGACTCCCGCCGAAGTCTCAAGCACGATAATGCATGTGTGGGCCTCAACGTATAACGTTGAAACCATCTGTGACATCGATCGAACTCGTTTGTCTATTTTTCATTATTGTTTCTTGTGGACAACAGGTTCCTTAACCGGAACGCTCTATCGACTCTGCCGGCGGGTATCTTCCAAGGGACGCCTGGTCTACAAATCTTGTGAGTGCCCACGAGCCGTGTACAGGCCGACGCACGTAGGGGAGAAGAACTACGCGAGTATCGTACGTTAATATTTGACAGCATACTCTACACGTTAGACTATAATCCGCGCACTACGTGTATGTACAAGGCAACCTTGGGTCTGAAGTCGGTTGCCCTACACACATGTCCTTTTCCCGTACTACATCGTTTTCATGGTTTCAAACAACTTCATGCGACTTGGACACAGGTGTTCGAATATCTACGCCTATGTTATGCATGTAAACACTGGTTTAATGATAGGTACATCAGTGAGCGCGTGACGGATAGTGGTTCTAATATGAATGCCACTACGTTTAGTGTTGATTTTGATAAATTACCTATGCTGATGTAGGGAAGTGGCCCTTGCGTCTGCTTTCTCAGCGGCTTAGAGCAGTTCGTAGGAGTGGCGTTCCAAATATTTAGATAGTGTGTTTTTTATTTTCAATATGCAATACCATGGAAGTTTGTGTTCATCTGCACCACCAAGACTTGTTCGAGTCACGGATTCGAAGAGGTATGGAGCCACCCACTTGAGTAGCGATTTTTTCGTCCTTGAAGTATCGACATAAGGTCAATATGTGATTGGACCGTGACCCTGTATGATATAGGGGCTCCTCGGTACCGACCTCGTTGGGGAAACGGATTCCCGGAGGTACTTGCGTTTGACATCGTTCGCGCTGAGAAGTCCAAACAACGACGTTGAGTTTCAACATAGCGTATGCCGTGCTAAACATTTGGGGGGGGGGGCGTATTGCCTCTGTGTTTTGCATTTTTGTTCTCGGTCAACAGACGTTTGAAGCGGAAGTAATCCCATTTTAATCGATCACCCGTCGTATGCCCACAGATACCTGTGGCATAACCAACGTGCACCTTCCCCAACCCTCGATTGTGGACCTTGAATGCGTATCAGGCACCTGGATGATAATGCTATCACCGCTCTTCCTGGAAGTCTGTTCTCAAACACACTGAACATGAGAGAGCTGTGAGAAAACACCCATGGGTTACAGTAGGCAATCGAAGGAAATGGAAACGATTGGATACTGAGACTCTGTCGCTGCAGAGGTCTCCGTCAATGCCATATGTGTGCTTATATTGGACAACGCGTAACGGCGAGCATGCTTCATACAGCTACAACGTAGATCAGCATACACTCTAAACAATCCGACACATTGATTTATAGTGCATAAAGTAATGAAAAACAACAAAATGTTGGCCTACACAGGTATGCCATATTTGTTTGTCGAACAGTTTTTGACCTTCCGAATATTATTGCGAGGTTTTCGTGTTTGGGAGGTGATCATCCAGAGATATCCCCGCAATAAAATGATAGCTCCATCGTACCACCCGTCGGATATCCTCTGACTGCCTTAACCAGCTAGCCCGTGTACCTCCTGGGTGGCGTTGCCTTCCCGCGCTTTTATGTCCGACTGCTTCTGTCGAATTTCCATACGTGTACGGCTAGCGAATACATGGGCGAGTCAGTGGTAGCATATGATTCGTCGCCGAATGGTCTGCCACCGAAGGTAGGGGTAACGTCTGCCAATTGTGAGCTCGTGCTATATATCCTGCCATATCATGTCGAAAGCTTTAAACCACGGATATTAAGCGCTGGCACGCCGGTGCCTTTCCATTGGTTACCCTTGCCACGATGAACAATCAGGGAGCTTTCGGACAACGGGCTCACGACCCTGCCCTCTGGGTTCTTCAAGGATCTATCCTCTATGGACATTGTGTGAGTACCCTGCGACAGTTTTCCGACTTTGACTTGTACCGGGTAGCTCCATATGGGGGGAATGCGATTAAGTTAACTGGCATACACCATATTTACAAGAAGGTGCTGAAACCCATTCCACCAGTGACCATACAAGATCATTCAAACGTGTTAGGTTCGTTGCAATTTGTTTATCATTCTGAAGCATTTCGGGCTGCAGCACCATATCAACACAATGTCGATATATAGTGCATATCGCAAAGGCGGGCTGTTACGTCTACACTGTGGTGTCGTTTGCGTCAGTGACGGCAGTTTGAGTGAAAATGATAAAAACGGCCAACCTGCGTCTTTGTATTGCTGCAGAGGTTTCGTATTTGCTACTGGTACACGTTAGCTTTAACGTACACCTCGAGCTTCCTATTTTCCCTCTCTTGCCCACAACACGTCCCACAAACCAGCAGATAAATAGGGTGCAAACCTGGTACTTCGTGGATATTTTGTTTAACCTACTAGTTCCTGGTACTTCGTGTATGTATTGTTTAACCTACTAGTTCCAGCTATATTCACGACACGGAAAAACATATATACACACAAGGGAGACGCGTGATAGGTATCTGGGAACGAGCGTTACCAATGTCAGCATGCCTGTTCCGTGTGTGCCAATGTGCCTTCCCTTTAACCCCACCTGTCGTTCAGGACTATTTTGGATAACGATATCGCCACCCTTCCCACGGACATCTTCGACGACATGTCTTCTTTGAGATTCCTGTGAGTGTTGTGGTCTACACGCGGGTAACTCACACCAACGCACTGTGGCTTGTATAACAACTAAACGTTACAGGCCATTGGGGATCCTCTTCTGGCGAACTAAATTAATTAAGCTGTACGGCCATGCTGCCAGTAATATACGGTTATCCTGAAACAAATATATGCGAATAGTGAACACGCTTGTGCATCCTTTGTGTGTTTGGTGCTTGCTTCACCAGGCACATTTTTCGAAACCAACTCACCACGCTACCGGCGGGTTTGTTCGATGGCCTCCCTGCTCTGGAGACCCTGTAAGTGCATTGTCGCAGGGCCAGCGTGATTACGTTCAGTTCTCGATGCACACCTGATATCAGGGGTGTGGCATTGTGTGCATCGCGTTGTTTCACCACGCTCAATGTCGTTCACATTTCGCAGTTCAACGTTCGTCGCGAAACATCCACGCGGTAAGTTCTCCCGCGCCTTCTGATTCAGGCGCGTACCCGGGTTCGGAAAAAAGGCAGGCAGGCATATATATATATGTATAGTATATATATACAGCAGTGCGATTCGTTCTAATTTATAAAATGGAAGATGACGCTGGAAGTCCATCCTACATACACAAGGTCTTCAACTGGAAAGTATCGGTTCATAACAGCAAAACAGTGGCACCACGCATTTGAGCATCGATGTTGAACTCTTCCCTTTTAAGGATTGTCGGATTTCTACTAAACAAACGTATTTCGGGAGCTTTGTGAATATTCGATTGTGGGCACAATATTTTTGAGGTCTACTCAGAGGACACTCCGTGTTTGGTTGGTTGACTTCGACATGTTTTTTTAGGTGGTGATGCCGATTACGGGTGTGGAAATTAACAGGTAACGCCTAGGCTGACGTCTAAACTTGAATTCGTACGTGTAACATGCCCCGTCAACCACTATGCGAGACACTTTGAAGAAAGATATGACTAACTTCGCAGGTCATATTTACAGCCTGTTTCGTTCGACGCGTGTGCATCATCCTGTGCGATTGTTTAATCTCATTACGCCATCATTCGTGCGTGCTCGGCCCCGTTTCCTACGTCAAATGGTCGGTTTACGTCGCCTATTCCAGGTCGCTAAGCCAGAACGTGGGTCTACAGTGCATACCAGCCCTGTGAGCAAAATATTTATGCTGAAAGAAGTGTGGTGACTTTGGTACACCAACAATGTATACTGTACTGCATGCTATGTGTACATACATGGGTTCGGGTTACGGAGTGGTGCCCAGCACGTTTTGATCATTTTTGTAACACACATGTTTTATATGCGTTGGCGCTCATTCGGTAGTCATCAAACTCATACAAAAAGTATGCCCAGTTACGTTCCTACAGTAGTACGTTGTGATTTCACACAGAACGCCAACGATGTCTTCCGTTGTACTGCCGAGTAAGATCAACCGTTCGTTTTCGAGTTGTCGAGTGCGGCGCGGTGTCGGCCTAGAGTACCATAAATATTAAGCATTATCGAACATGGTTAAAAATATTTGGCAATTTCTATCTATCAAAAGTCTCGGACAGTCAACTCTAGAGTAAATGAACCCAACGAAGTTGACCCCTGTCATCAATGCGCCTCGAAAATGTTTTATCCGGTGCATCCTGCACTCGGTAAATTGCAGACCGGACTTCACAAACTTTGGGCCGAGGCTGGATGAGTTTGAAGAACCCCCTTTTTGCGGTGAGCCGTGTGAATTAGCAATGTTTTTGATGAGAACATACGAATATAAATCGCTATTAACGAGCTCTACCTCTTTCGACATACGAAGTATAGTGACAATAGCCTGGACCGAGGTCAGGATACTGCCTTCAGGAAGACGTCGTCGCTCACGTTTACCGATTCCCATTCTATAGGTACAATGTGTACTGCGATCACAAGGTGTTTGTGGAACATCGTCCACTACCATCCCCTTGGCCTCGAAGGCAGCAGCTTTGTTTGTTCCGGCGCCGTCGTCTAAATTAGCACCTTGAAGGATTTTGCTTAGTGCCATCAACCTACGAATTTCTGGTACGTATCTCGTACAGCCCAATCATGGAGTTGTTGCTTTTGACCAATATACTCAAACACCTCTCCATATCTAAAGGGTCCATATTTCAGTGGAAACGGAGGTACACGCAAGCAGACCTAACTCGCTGTATGCATCTCCATCCCCCGATGCATCGACTTTGTTGATGACATCGTAACACCCGCGCTGTCGGAAACCAAACTTACCTCAAATTTGCGCAGAGTGCCCGGAGTTCCCGACATGTGACGAAAACGGCGTTTCTTGCGAATGCCAGCCAGGAGAGCAAGGCTACAGCTGCGGTGCGTTATGAAAAACCTAGCCGTGTGTTTCTTCATTAAATAGTCACCTGTACCGTCGACTTGCCCAAACTTCGACTTTCCTACCTATGGTTTACACCAGCGTTACATATGTCACGTCCATATACATAAATATTTTGTTTATTTTTCTCGCCACCACGGGGTACGATATCAGCCATGTTTGTGTTCGTTTACATTACGAGGGGATATCCTAATCATAACCAAATTTAGACTGAAAAAACGTTGCTCTGCATTTGATGCAATTTTGATTCCTTATTACTATGGTCATCCGTAGAAAAATACAACTATAACGTTTATTTATGAGTTCACCGCTGACTAAATTGCAAGCACGGGGTATACTGCAGTGCGAGGGGCGTAGCTTAAGCAGCATCGAAAACCTTGAAGATAATGTAGACGGCAATCAGTGCACGCACTACGCAGTGTCGGTCATGCTTCAGTTGATGTAATTTACGTGTCGTGAGGCAGTCGTGTCCAACCCTGTGCAACCGGATGCCAATGCCGTCCACTCGTCGCGCACCACGTACTGACCAGAGGGTGCAATAACGTTTGCGTAACGCAGATGTCGCGTATTCGAACAACGCTGGGTGTATTTCAGCACTTTAGTCGTCGTGATATTTCCGCGATTGGAACGCAGAGTCTGAACAAGTACTGGGAGCGGCCACCCGAACAGAAGTACTTACATGCCTGTCTGCTATGACGACTGAGACCTTATCGCGGTTAATTCACGTGCCCCCTATGTACGCTTTGCGTTGTTTAACAGTGGGATCTTCTTCCGAGGTCATCAGGGCGTTCATGTGCCCATCTTCAGGTGAGAGGTAGTTTCCTCAATTTGTTTAATTTGGGTGATTTTAACAGCTCTTGACCAATTTTACAACCCTCGTCCGGCTGGAACACTGTATAGAAACGTTGTTTGAGCCATATGCTGCGTGATATGGATATCGACGCCCGAGTTAACCGGAAACTATGGTTTGTTATGCGTTTCTGTCCAGCGTTGCTTTGTGATTGGCTTTGGACTAATAGGCCGAATCAATCGATACACAGACCCCGTACACTCCAAGCGACGCACTTCTAAATCGTCAACACCACGCAATCGAAACATAACGGCGTGGTACCATACCTATCGAAGCACATGATAAGCCTGCACGTGTTCACCAACCTCTGCGACCCAACTGACAAACCAACCTATATCGTCATACGTGCATTGGTGCTACATACCATATCCAGGCAAATACCAAAGACATGGACTTGTTTCTTGGGCCAAGTATGTTTGAGTGATATAAATGTCTCCGAAAGAAGGCACGTACACTAACTCCATCGCGTAGCCGTACCACAGAATGCATCCAGGATCAAAACCGGTTCCTTCTCATGTCTTGTTCGTACATACCGGTCAACGTAATGTTTCTTTGCACTCTACGCCATCCGCACCGAAGGGAACGTCCCGTTGATGGCCTGAACGCATAGTAAAACGACCATTACTGCAAGAATGAAAACAGCACAAAATGGTAGCTTGACCCTAGTGATAGCCTGACATCATTGCGTGTACACAAGCTTGTATATGCGTAGAGCCAGAGATATTTCGTAATCAGATATTATAAATATACATCGTATAGCTTTTCTGTGTTACGTTTTTTTTTTTTTTCCATCCCGTTTATTATCTCCGCCCTGCCTTTCGCTCTCCTTCCTAGTCGTAACTCAGATCCGGGGTCACAAAGTAGGCTCTTCTCCCTCCTCCCTCACTACGGCTCTTGCCTTGCATTTTTATCGCGAGAAGATTTCAGCACTTTCTTCCCTCGTCGACTTGCGTCGAATTCCACCTACCCACGCCACGAAGGCGCTCTCAGCAATTGGTTCCTTTTTAATTCTTTCAAATAAAGGCAAAATCTCTCACCACGGTGGGATTCGATCTTGGGTACCAATGATAGTAGTCTTTGAAGCTGACAACTACTCTACCGGGGCGACCATTATATCAACTAAATATACGATTCAGCTGTGTGTGCTAAAGAGCTTTTGGAGTGTCATTTCAAACACCGAACGCAGCCGAAGAGTGCAGTGGTTGGATGAAAACGTTGCGCAACACAACCTACGCAGTTTCCAGACCGAGTTCGCTTGTGATTGTAATTTGTTTATGTTGACTGGATATTGACGCCCTAAATGATGCTGACTATGCGTTTTCTGGTCATGAACTTGATCTATAAATTTGGCCACCATTCAATTGATTGCAAAAACAACGTTGCCATTTGATAGTTGCAACGGCATCTATGTCGTTCATACCTAAATACACTGCATTACTACGCAATAGGCGATAATACTTGACACGTATATCCCTGTCCAGCCGTTATGCCTCATATCTTGCTACCCCCCGCCACCACGCTCCGCTCCACGCCAGTTCTTGTCGATGCTTCCGAACGGACTGCCGTTACAGTCGAAGCTTCTGCCTTCGACGAGAGGACGTCTGGATCCGGCTGCAGCCCGAATGGCTGCACGCCAGGAAACACTCGAGACAACAGTCTCGACGCCAATTCTCGCTGGTCGTGCAGCGGTCGCCTTGTGGATGGAAACGGAGGATGCTGCATCGAGTACCACTTCGAGGAGCCCCAAGACATTGTCAGTATGAACATTGCTTTTCACTTGGGAACGGACAGGACCCGTCTCCTCAATGTGTTTGACAACGGAGATTTCGTCAGCCAAATTGAATCCAGCGGTTCGACGAACGGATTCGAGGGGTTCGACCTCAATTCCGACGAGACCGCCGACATCACGCTTTGCCTCGACGACTCCAGGCCGGAAACCGAATTTCTGAGCATCACTGAGGTGAATTCATACTATGTTCCTGGCAGACCCGCGAGTATCAACAATCATGAAGAAAACACGCACCTCTTTAAAGTATTATCCCTACTGCCGGGTTTACTGTTGTGTGAGATGTACAATCAAGTTAGGAAGCCGTGGACACCTTCGAAAAGGAAGCGGGAATGATTATGGGTAGGGCTAAAACACTTCATATCTGCACGGATAGATAATCCAGTCGTTGGTACGCCCCGTGCTCTCTGTAGAGCGTCGACCGACGCATGCGGATTTGCAAACATTCGAACCTAGGTAGAACTTCCTGCTCACCGTGATTGGATATTTTTGTCCACCTACCACCAAACGGAATGACGGTTGATGACACTTGTCGATGCAGTGAGCGCACCACGACGCTCGACAGCGAACACGAACTTACGGGTTTACTAGCCGTCGCGCTCGAACTCATTGTCTTGGAATTCAGAGGGGATGTTGACGCACAACGAACTCGCCGATGCAGTGTGCGCACCACAACGCTCGACAGCAAACTCCAACATACGGACTGACCTGCCGTCTCGCTCGAACACAATGCCTTTTAGTTTCGAGGGTATGTTGACGCACAACAACCTTACGAATCACTATCCGCGATCACGGCGGTAGAGCCAAGTCGACAGTTGTCGACTAAATCATGTTCGTAATATATACCCGTGACACGTACAATACCACGGTCGAGCACCGCGCACTCGTAGATAGTTTTGCAGGGGCTGTAGACATAATAGTAAAGGACGACTTTAAGCGCGCACGTTCCAGCACTAACTCACACTCGGATGTCTTTGACATGTATTACCGCTCCACGGGGTTTAAACATGACGGACAATGATGCGTCAAACAATTAACGTAGCTGAAGTGGTAATTACTGTTACTCGGCACACTATGCACAAACTTCGTAGAAGGAATCGGTTTCCGACAGGTGTTAGCCATCACCCGCATGCCGGTTTCATACGAAAAGCAGTTAGATGAAACTACACCGTGATATTGTCCGTCATCGATAAGCACCATCTACCTTGTTTACCACAACACAAAGTTATCGATAATGTTTTGGTGGTCGAGACACTAACCGGCACTGTCGGAACCCGATGCCTGCATGCGCCCCACGTCAATGTCCAGGTGCAATTCTTGGTCATGTAATACGCTAACTGACTCTCTACGTCAACGACTTCCTCAAGCCAGAGAGGGGCTACACTCTACACTATGTTTGTCTGCCTTCTGGTTGTGTTCTGTGCACCTGTGTGACGCCACGTGTGCGTATGTTTGTTGAATCCGATATGCGCCATGAGGGGATGAAACGTGCACGCGTGCCATTCAGCTTGCCGCGCGATAGGTCCCAAGATATATTGATCGATGTAATCAACTGTATGCCCAAAGGCATCTGCCGGTGCAATCGACCGGAAGAACGCGTGGTCATAAATGTCAGTACTTCTGTCTACAACAAACATCTCGGGTGGACCTTATGTACGAGGACTCTGTTATACGCTTTGTTCGTTTGACCGTTAGTGGCGCGGGCTGTTATATATTTGTGCTGCATATTTCGTAGTTTGATACCATTTCTGTGTGAGGCCTCACGCAGCTTTCCAGGGCTGTTTACGGGGGATGGTGTATTGTTGGACAGTGTTGCGAAGGTCAAAGTTCGAGGGCTAACGTTAGAAGTCGGAAAATGCGCACGTCCACGACGCGCCCAACGATTCTGCATGTGTTATTTCTGATACCGGTAACGTTTTCCCTATCGCAATATAGTTGCCTTAATAACTACGACAGTCTGTGTTGGATACTTGATGCTTGCGATATGGCGGATCAGGTTTGTGGGAGTATTTGGTTCCCACATGCGGAGCTAGAGGTCCACCGCTTGACAGAAGGGGCTGACGCCGGAAGTATATCGAGCCAATACCAGGCATGCTGTGGCTGGGATATGTTTGGGTGTGTCGTTGATATTGAGCCTAAGGATATTCCAATGATAATTGTGTTTGATCGTTTAGCCTTGTGGCTGGAAAGCATGCATCGCATCAACATATGGGCCCCCGGTGTATCGCCACCGTTAATACGTAACCCGCCTGTGGTCATGTAGGCAGGTGTGAAACGATTTACCTATTGACAGGGGATACGCCACTTATTATGTGGATTTGTTACCTTATAGGCGGCATTTGCCTTCGTGCGTGATCAGCGAGGAGTATGTCTGCCGGGTCGCTCGTACATAAATATTCTGCCATCTAAGCGGAAGTAAGAGCATTCAATAAATGTAGCACAGTAGCATTCACAGTAATCTTGCATTCCCGATTCGTCGCGGTTTGTCTTCCCCACCATGGTACATTAAGCTTCTAACGCGTACAAATCTTTGGTCCACTCGAGAATGATATGTTCTGTTCAACCAACGTGATTGTTCCGCGAGACACGACAGGCGTCAAGAAAAAACACACTCGTCGATGTTCGCTTACTACTGCCTGCTTCCAAGCCTGTACAACGGTTGCAAATAGGTGCCCACGTAGTGCGAAAAAGGCATTCAAAAACATGTACGAACAATCGAAGTGTGAAAATAATACCTCACCGGACGCTGGCTTCGCAGTAATGGTTTCATAATCAGTGCTGGCTGAAAACATCGTTATCCGCCGACCGAGCTGATAACTGTCATTTTTAATATGTGTAACAACAAGAGTGAACAGGCTACTCCTGTGGGTGTGATCTCGTGGGAGCGGCTGGGAGCATCACCCATCCGCTCTTCATCGGAAGGCACAAAATGTGATACTGTATCGAGTGCCAGGCTTGTTACCTGGCTACATGGCCAACTGGGCCCCTAGGCCCAACACTAGCGAGGACAGTCCGCTCTTGCTTTTTGGGCTACTTGGGTTTGGGGAGTGTCATGTTAGCGCAGAAATAAAGTGACCACTTCCGACCGGAGGCCTATAACTATTTAGAACGTTTCGTGCCAGATCTCTATCGTACTCCCCCTTGTATACGTGTTATACCATGTACATTGTTCGGCACTGTCGTCCTCTTTGTATTTGTATGTGTAGGAACACCGATGGAACAAAAGTGTGCATAATATGTTGGTAACAAAAACATATGCACATTATTAACCAATCCACGCTAATTAAGGTCAAGTAAACAACAGTCTATACTTCTTCTTTGGGAGTGTTTATGAGTGACCAAAGTGGAAGCCCATGCTTCATATAGTCGCATGACCAGGAGACTAACAATGTTTACCCGTATAAACCGCATGATAGCACAGTCCGCTTAACCCGCCCTCCCCCCCCGCTCCTTCTCGAAAGAAGTGCGTGGTCAATGATCGAATTACTAAGGCATGCAGCAAATGAGTACGATCCCCACCCCCCCCCCCTCCCCCGAAAGAGAACCCTCGGACGTAATATTATTAGCAAATTGTCGTGACCGTGACTTGTTCACGGGGGGCACGGCAAATACATCACCTTCTTCGGAGTTGAGCCCGAATATAGACTAAAACTCTAATGTTTGTCACACCCGGTATACACCACTAACCCACAACATGCACCGGTATGTATGCCGATAGAAGCCGTTGAGACACCTACTTGTTGGTGTCCACGAAACAGGGCCGAACATGGATATTATAGTTAGAACCCAGGACACCTACCTATATATATAATTTCAGAAAAATGGTACTTGCTGAGGCGGATGTGGGCTCGAAAGAACGTTCATTGTCGAGGTGGAATCAGTCAGTGTTCGATGGGGACACGATCTCTGAGTTGCAATCCTCGGGAATCTCATCGTCGAATGCGGTATCAGTAACACATCTCCAGCGTGACAGTGAGGCCAGAAGGGTCCGGGTTTAAGTGTGGGCCTAGATAAACCACGCCGTGCTCGCCTCGCTGAGAGGGTAACGTCGAATCGAGATTTTTCGTTGAAGACAAAAAGGAAGGAGTTGTTGCAAACGTATATATAGTAGTGAAGTTTCCTTTATCGAACTGGGAATACATATATATATATAGAGAGAAGACAAATAAAATAGATTGAGCGATATAGGCTCTGTTTATGATATATGCATCTCCCGAAGATACATTTGAAACCATTGACACCCTCGAACTCCTAAACAAAGCTGAAAATAAAAAAGTATGTTTCTCCACTCTACAGCTTCTCGAACTCTGACAAGAGATATCCCGTAGTCTACTCGAGATTTCTCGATTCGTTAACCAAGGGTAGATTTCTCAAAACACCTTTGAAAACCAGATCCCTTATCCCACCACAATCCCGAAGATTAATCTTGCAAACCATTTTCTTTCAATCATACGAAATAGTTGCCGATGGTATCCCTTGCTCGTGTCAGCAGTACTCCAAGAAAATACTCTTCCAATACAGGCATGCTAATTGCCCGACTCCATTCGATCCAGATAGCAGGTGTGTGTGTTATTCACATGAAACCACGCTTTCCACCCGTCGACATCCAGCACACCATTCTTCCAATCCTACAGGTATGATGCAACGACCATGGCACATAGTACGTAGAGTGCATAAAACTGCAACTACTTTTCAATGCGATATTTCCTTTAACTTACAGGCGTCACTACTGTCGCTGGAATTGCATGGGAATTCCAAAGCAAAATTGTTTCACCAATATATCTAAGTTGTTGGTACATCTCTTGTTAACACCCTCCCTTGTTGACGCGCCCTCTCCAACAAACACCTCCTGGTGATCACACTCCCGATAATGTGGCCGGGGTCTGTTCATACTCCTCAGCGGTCTAAATAAGCGCTTGGCCACCGCCTTCGTATCTCACCCCCTGTCATCAGCCCGAGGCTGTTTACACTCGTTAGCAAACAACATTATGTTCAAACACGTCGAATCTATCTTGTCCCCTCGTCAGCGGGTCTTCCAGCCGGGAGGCCCCCGTGCATGGTGCTAGTCACCGCTTGTACGTCGAATGGCAGACCTCCCCACAAAAGCAAACCCGGCGATACTATTTTCAAATGCCATCCATTTTTCATAGATGTGTGCTTCTTTGCGTGTTGTGCGGTACCCCCCTTTCGCACTTACTGAGGGGTGGTAGGCACCTGTATGGTGTGATACACGTGAAAACGACAGCAGTCGCCACATAGGAACGGCCCGCTATCATGACCAATACCCATGAATCATCCGACCCTGAACAACTTTGTTTTACAAGTCGTTTTACAAGTCGGGAAATGCCTGGCAATACGGCTGTTAGTTAGTTTATGAAATTCAAGCTTACAATGACACGTCATTTGACGACGAGCACTGTATGTGGACGCCTTCTCGACACATACAAAGCTCTACCGTTGCGCAAGAGCGGGACGCGAGTTCATTTGCTCTTCGTTTTGGTGCAGTGCCTCAGAAGTGACGAGGCAGGGTGCTGCGTTCCACGGGCACTTCCATGGAAATCAGCGTGTTTCCCCAAAAACACGATGGGCCTCAACGGCAACGATTGCGGGCTCCCACCGTTCGTTGCGCTCCCATGGCAAGTCCCACGGGTGTTTCTATGACAAACGTCGTGGTTCTGTACAGGAAAACAGCCGTGGAACTCTCCATTGTAACCCAAGAAACTACCACGGCAGTTGTCAAGGCCAGTACCATGAATTAACCCGCGACAATTACCACTGCCATGAACGGAATTCCATGACCATGTACGGCAACCTACAGCACCTTGCCACGGGAACTGCCACCGCTCCACGGCGATCCACTGTCGTTTCCACGTCTATCAATACCAAACCTCGGGTATTTCCACGGCATTTCCACGTTAGGTGTGACGGAAACTATTACCGGCCCGCGTAGAGGCGGGTCGGCGTTTACAGTACAGTAGGCATGGTAATAGGGTTCTATAGAGTAACCTAAAAGTACATATTATATATATATTGGCGTGGATGTCCGTGGCTGCGGCCATGGGCGTTGCCGCGGGCGGCAGTGTCCGTTGCTGCGGAGATTTCTGTTGGCGTTACCGTGGGCGTGTTCGTGGATGTTTCGTGGAATCTTCCGTGGGCCTAGCCGCGTTGCCGTCGGACGTCGACGAGATTACATTCGGTCTTGCCGTTGTACCGTGGCTAGCTGTGGTATGCCCTGAGGGTTTGCCATGGCTTGCTGTGGCATATTGCTGTGGACATTGTAGTGAACCTCGCTGTAGAGATTACCGCACATATTGCCATGACATGTTCCTATGGGCCCCCACGTAGCTCGTGGAGAGCTTCCGACTGTCGGTGTTAGCCCACGTCCTGTCTGCTGTAGCCTGTGGCTGGTCCGTGGGCAGTGAAAATACGTGAAAAAGGGAATGGAACGCCGTGGGTGTCCGCGGAAGGACGTAGCCTATCTGCCATAGCCCGTAGTTTGTCCGCGACCTTTGAATTGTCATGGAGAAGGGAGTTAAACTCCCTCGGTTGCCATGGACACTGCCGCGGCGTACCTCAAGAACGTTAAATCATGTTTTGTTCCCTGCCCTGGAGCCGCGGAATAATGCGGTAGACCATGTACGGCCGAATGTCTCTAAAACAAGCGGTACTCTTGCCATATTTTATTCCTCCATCGGTAAATTTGATGAACATCACGCTATCAAGTATGGTGTATGGGTTGTGGTCTGTGGTGTTCCGGGCCCTTTGAGGATCTCGAGTGGGGTTGGCTTGTAGTTGTACGGCAGTGATATACTATGGGGTCAGGCGTCCCTCGTGACCACGGTGGAAATTTCTTGTTTTTTCCAACATTACTATGCCACATAGTATGGCTTCTGGTCTATTTGAAATAGCCCGTTGTACTGATAGTAGTTAGTGCCAACCACAACCAGTGCATTTGCTCAAACCGTAAAGCATCAATTTAGGCAAGCGTTATCGCCGGCTTTGATGGTAGGGTGGGATAGCACGATCCCCCTCGTTATCACAAGTCACTACCACTAATCTCCCGGCGAACTCCACGCATCACAAACCGAGCAGAACATCCACGCAACATTCAAGCCACCTACTGTGAGTGACGCTAAAGCAAAGTCATTAGCAACCTGGTAGTATCCAGAGTGGTGGAAGGAACAGTTGAAATAGCGGCAGTAAACTAGTAGTAGTATATAGCAGGAGTGCAGCAGAAGCAGCAGCGGTAGTAGTAGTTGTAGTAGTAGTAGTAGTGGTAGTAGTAGTAGTAGTAGTAGTAGTAGTAATAGTAGTAGTAGTAGTAGTAGTAGTAATAATAGTATTAGTAGTAGTAGCAGCGCAGCAGTACCAGTGCTGCAGTCGAGGTAGAACGAAATACTGTACAGAGGTACGTACCACGTATACAAAGAATGTACAACACTGATTGTAGTATTGTATACTGAAGTTGCATGCACGTCATAGGAGTAGTACAGCAGTATTCGAGGTACAGTACATCTGTAGTGTAGTCCTACTGTAGTGTCACGGTGGTAGTTTAGGAGTCGTGTGGTTATAGTGTTTGAGTATTGATTAAACATAGTCTACGGCGTACGGGTTCATGCCCAACTCACCGCGCCGCAGCCGCAGCGCTCTGTTATCTGGCTTTCCACTGCTTTTGGACCTTTCTCTACAGTACCACGGAAATGAATTGCTAAAATCCTGAATGGGCCTGAACTGGAAATATTTTGTTCTCATGCAAATACTTGAAACGCTACGCAAGAAAGACAAGCTAATAATCACACACGTTGTACGAGTAGTCCTCGCTCGAAATACGTTTGACTGGCACCCCTCTTAAAACCACACCCACTCGCGTGTCGGGACAAACCGGTCGGAACGAGAGTGGACCGTTTTTGGTTCGGCTGGTATGTTACATAAACAGACGGGGTAAGCCGCCGCACTGGGATTTATTCAAGTTTAAGCAAAATAACAATGTAATCGAATTTGTTCATGTCGGTGTTTTTCGTCTTCGGCTGAGATTAGTGTTGAGGAAGAGGGACTGTTGATGTGTTAGGTGGTGTTATATGCTGCTAAGATATGATGCGGCCGTGAGCGATATTTGGGTCTTTGAATATTGGCCTTGGCCGCACTTTTTTTGTCTTCGGACATATTCTACCTTCCTTGCACTCTGTATATTTTGAATGATCCCCCTTACACATTCTGAGCTACACTATCAATAGACACGATGTATGTTTGATAGTAGTTTTGGTTTCCTCGTCATATATTTGTGGCAAGTAAATCTCCAAGCACTACGGCCATATCTAAGAATCCCAACCAATGCGATAAGAACCTTCCACAAAAAGGGTATTAGCCCATAGCCCGGAACTTATTACTATACTTATTAAGTATTATTTACTTTGAAGGTTATTAGTTATTACCATACATCTCGTGTATTCAGCTCGTCGGCCGAAAGGAGGATCCCTGTGTTGTGATTCGAGCCTGGACCAGCTGGCACACACGACAAAGTATCGTACAGTATATATACGTATAATATGTGTACCGTGTACGTTTTACAAGTAATAATGGTGGTATAAACGATATCATACGATAGACCAGGGGTGGGGTGTAAACTCAATTGCATGTTGGGACGGTATGCGTGGCCCAGAAACATCTGAGCAGCTGGGCAGTAGTGTCTGTTCGCGAGGTCTACCAGTCTACCAGAACGAACCCGTGATGTATCCACTTAAGGTTTCACGTATACGATAAACCAAGCAATGGCTACCACAAACAAGTTATCAACAATCACACGGAATATAACCAACATTTACCATGATCTCCGCCTAACAAAAACAGGTTCTTCTCGGAAGGTTGCCGTCCTCTCATAGCGCTCTCCCTGAGCGGCATATGTCTCCGTCCGTGGGGGAATCGCACATCCAATCTCGCTTGCCTCAACTCAGTCTCGATAGTCGTAGAAATCACGAGAGCGTGTATGCTAGCAACGTTGCGGAGCGACGAAGTCGCCCCAAAAAAACGAAAAGAGTGGAATCGGTATACGTACCCAACCGTAACTTTACCCTACCAGGCCCAAGCCAGCATTCTGTAATAACGCGTTCGTGGTTGTGCATCCCAATCGGCAGCAATTCCACGGTAGAGGGGCTGTAGCAGCTTCTTATTTAACTGAACAACTGCCTTCGAAGAAGCTTGCTTCCCACGACCCACGACCCTACCCACATTTATACGTGCTATTAATAGTCCTAACACAATTCACTGCGCGCTGATTGAAAAGTATCAAGCCAACTACAGTAGTAGTAGTAGTAGTAGTAGTAGTAGTAGTAGTTGCTCATTTGAGAAGCTCAACCGGACATCAAATGGCGAGCCGGACGTTTCTAACCCTTTTAGGACTGCAGTCCCGTTTTGGAAACAAACCACTCTAATTCTATATAATTTGTCCCCAAAACGGGACTCCAGTCCTATAAGGCTAAGCCAGCCGTGAGATGCGTCATGGTTGGAACTGCAGTACGTAGTTGTTGATACAATAAACTGAGTGTTGAGCTATATATTGATATAACATACTGGTTGTATGCTACTGCTTGTATTACGGAGGACCGTAGTAAATAGGACCAACTTTTATCAGAAAAAAAGCAGGTGTGTACCGTAGGCCCTATTTACTAGTGTTTACTATGCCCCCTCCCGTAATAGTGGGTCATGCTATTTAGGACGCCCGTGTCGCAAGTGAGCTCATAATGTGCAGGACCTTCCTCGGGAAAATTCCCGAAGATTTCGGGAATCGAGTAAATCAACCATATCAAACTAACCAATGCCGAAAAAACGATGTTAAAAGCACCACAAGAAAGACAAAACCAAGGCGAATCGAACGACGGTTTTTTTTTTTTTTTTTTTCCCAGTAGGAACCGCGGTATGGTCCATGGTAATTTACCACAGGAATTGTCATAAACTAACCAATGCCGAATAAACAATGTTAAAAGCACCACAAGAAAGACAAAACCACGGCGAATCGAACGACTGTGTTTTTTTGTTTTTTTTACCCAGTAGGAACCGCGGTATGGTCCATGGTAATTTCCAACAGGAATTGGCATAAACTAACCAATGCCGAAAAAAAAATGTTAAAAGCACCACAAGAAAGACAAAACCACGGCGAATCGAATGACGGTTTTTGTTTGTTTTTTTTACCGAGTAGGAACCGCGGTATGGTCCATGGTAATCTACCACAGGAATTGGCAAGGCGAATCGAATGACGGTTTTTGTTTGATTTTTTTACCCAGTAGGAACCGCGGTATGGTCCATGGTAACTTACCACGGGAATTCCCGTGGTAAATTACCATGGACCATACGGCGGTACCGCGGTTCCTACCGGGTAAAAAAAACAAACAAGAACCGTCATTCGATTCGCCGTGGTTTTGTCTTTCTTGTGGTGCTTGTAACATTGTTTATTCGGCATTGGTTAGTTTGATATGGTTGAATTACTCGATTCCCCAAATCTTCGGGAATTTTCCCGAGGAAGGCCTTGATAATTTGCGGCACCGCGGCACGTTCATGGAAAACGCCCCGTTTTTCAGCCAGCTCTTTTTGGCAGGGCTATCATTAGAACTATCGTATACCTGGAGCGTCCCAGTACCCGAGGATGCATGTGATATCCGCGTACACTTCGTGCGATAGGTTCTGTGCAGAAGGGAAATGCGCGCCCTAAACACGGAGTATATCGGACTCATCGTGTACTCTCTTGTTTTCGTGCGAACCTAAAACACAGCTTCCTGCTACGAGTATGTATACACTCCTTGAACTGGTGGAGAGGTAAACAACGGACATGCAGTTTGAATATGTAGTTCATCCAGTCCGCGTGGTGTGTTTTGCATATTCCACCACCGTGATACGCGACAGTTTACAGCCTTCCAATTACAAAGTACGGTCGATCGTAGCATGTACCAGGTATTGTCCAACACTACATGTTTTGGCTTTATGGTCGGTTTCGATGTAGACACAGGTAATGTGTTGCATGCGCGTAACAACAAAAACCATGGCGGGTTGTAGACGCCACCTTGTTTGTGTGTACGTGTGTACACATCAAAACACACTGCAGATGAACGATCGTACTGTTGTATATATACAGTAGTTGGCCCATCAAGAATGGCTACGGTTTTTGTAGATCATGTACTGGGTCATACCTAAGCCCATCAAAATGGGTAGTTCGCAACTATTTGCAGGATAGGTACTCCTGCGTAGACGTCACCCTACACGTACACCCCGACTTCGTTGCCCGTTGTTAGTGTGTGCAACTGGCCCGCACTGAGATAACTCAACGCCTTGAACAATGCAAGCCCTACCATTAGACTCTATTAATAATACGAGACGGCAGGGCCTACTACACGCGCTGCGGAAACGCAACTTACAAACACTAGTTTTACGGGAATCAATCGCGATAACGTGGCACTTACTGTATATATACCGCGTCGGTACGGGCATACTACTAATAACAAGAATGGTAGCCCGACGTCGTGCCAACGCAGCCGTAGCAGCGTCAGGGTGATCCAGGATGGGTGCCCCTGACGTGCTGCGGTGTCGCAGGTGACGTATTGGTGGTACGCGTGCCGCATATATTGCAATTGGCATTTTCGCGTGCTGCGGTCGCCTAAACAAGCCCTTATTTGCGACACTGGTGTCGTGAATGAATAGTAAACCCACAGTATGTACTTGCATAATAGTATTTCCTTGGTCTCAGCCTAAGCTCCCAGAGGGGTTTAGATTTGTGTTACTCGTTTATCTCTAGATTGCCAACCAAACGCTTTTCTGCTGCAACGGCATCTGAAATATCAGGACTGCATTGAAACTACAGCAGGATCCAATGGCATTCCATATTACGAGCGAGTGTAACTGATTTGTACGGGGTATTTCAACGCAAGAATATCGTGATAGTTCCTGTATAAAATATTGCCATAACCAATGTCCTACCAACGGAGTAATCTAAAATTATTTTTCCCATAAATATATTCCTTCATCGTTCATTTCTACGAAGGAAACTGTTCTAGCGACCTAGCCCGATATTGCCTGCAAACTATAAATGACAACCAGGACTTCATAGTTCATAAGCGATTATTAAACACTCCGTACTCCGAGTGCTGAGGGTACTACGACATTGGTGGGCTAAATACCTGCGGTTCATGCGTGGATGAGTATTACCAGTATGATCACATATGGTGGATACTACTGTAACTAGAAGTATGACCACTACATAACCCCGAGTACTTGATTGTTGATTTGATTCAGTATATTTACTCTTTTTTCTCTTTTTTTTTCTTCTTGTTTTTCCCTTTTTTTCTTTGATGCACCTGGATTGCTAGCAGGGTAGGTCTTGCCTGTCGTATATGGCATTGCATTGTCTGCTCTGCTCACTGCACTGAGCGTAGTATCTCTGTGTCATAGTTTTGTGACCACAGAACTGGTATTTTTTAGGATGAAGAATCGGCACGGACACTGGGTGTGCTGGATGTCGACGGGTAGAAAGGAAGGTTTAATGTGAAGAACACACACAGCCTATACCCGAATTATTTAACCCCAAAGTGCTTGGGGTGCAGTCACTATCCACACTACAGAACGAAATATGGCGAGTACTCGCTGCAGTTTAGTTGTTTTTGTTCTCACATTCAGTCACTGCACCAATGCAAGTCTGTACGTCACACGGCAGGTTCTGCTAACTCTGGAGTAGAGTATTACCATCGGAAAACACCCATTAAAAACAGAGGGCAAATTGAATAATATGTACTGTACTGCAGAATATACTCGAAAATGGTGATCATACTGCTATAATACAGACTACAACGAAAACCAGTTTGCAATAATCCCAAATTATTGCCAATAAATACTCTGAGGGCGAGTTGTTACCCGTTTGTACGTTTTCAGATTATCAAGATAGCTCAATTTGAGAAGTAATTCATCAAGTTACGAAGGCGTTCGGTCCAAAATAGTCAAAACACAAACAGGGCGAAAAATATGGAACGCTTATTTATTGCATTAAATCTTTCGTAAAAGGAACCCGGAAAACCAGGGATTGGTTTCAGACAAAAGATATTTCGATGTTTAAGGGCGAATGCACTGTACCCCAGATGATCCCACGAAAATATATTTCTCTAACTTTCACTCGTCGTGGGACAATCCTTGAAATATTTTCCGCAAAATAATGTGCAATGGGATTTTCGACACGGTGCACCGGCGGTCGCAGCATCCGTCATACGCCGGTAACGCTGGGCTTACGGGGAGTACTTTGGTTTGTACTGCGAGTACTCCCAGTACGAGCAGCAGTTCCAACGGGCGAAATACTGCCATACCTACAGTACAAAACCCAGAAAAACTAAAAATAGAAAGGAGTGTATTCCCGATAACGTAGCAGCAGTAACAAACCCCGAACGCGTGTACTTCCTGCGAGTCCGCATTCTTTGTAGGACGTACGTCGAGAACCTCGAAATTCTGCGAGCATCCACAGCGGTTCATAAACCCCAAACTTCTGCGAGTACACGAAGTGCCAGCAGCGTTTTTTAAACCGTGCAGAACCTAGAAATACATCGAAGTATGTTTTAGGTAGTACAGAGTTGCAGACCCCGAAAGCAATTACTTTCAACTACCACTGGTGGTGCCATCATCTGTCAATATTTCTGCAAATAGATGGGCATGCAACCGATGCTAGACGCGTACTTGAACTCTGAGTATACCGGTCATATTGAGAGTACCCACAGCAACGAGACGTAAATAGCAAATGGAACGAATATATATATACATATATATTCCCACCGTACGTAGTGCTTTTCTTGTTAGCAGCTGTGTGGCTGTCTAGGACTTAACAACACGTATATTAGCTAGACTAAACAGAGCGCGCGCACTAGTGGCCTAGGAGCATCATCTCGTATATTTGGGTTGGGAAGGGGTTGGGTGGGGTTAGGGGACGGACGGGAACGGACAATTTGATATACTTTGAAAAAGACGGACGCACTTAATCAAACTGGTGTGGGGGGTGGGGGGGGCGCGTCCTTATTTCTTGCTTTGGTCACAGGCTATTTACCACGCACGGCTGTGAAGACGGAGCACCGTTCCTACTCCTAAGGGAGACACCACTAAGCGTTAGGCGCTCAGTAGGTTCAATTTTTAATTTGTATGTTTTGAATCCCATTTTGTATCTTATGATATTCGCCCTTATTTTCTCTCGCTCCCTCTTAGTCGTAAGTTAGATCCGGGGTCACTAAGTAGGCTCTTCTTCTCCCTCCCCACTACGGTACATATGATACGTGCCTTGTATTGTTTTCTCTAGAAATTCAGAACTCTCTTCCCCCGTCGAGTCGCGTCGAATTCTGCGTTTCGTTATATTACAGATATCCCAACGGCTGTGGGTGGTGATATATCCAACATATATATACTCGTATATATTGTCTTCTTGCAATGTTAATGTACCACGTATATATGCTAGAACTGCCGTAGGGATGGATGACATTCAATTATGATTGTTTTGAGCTAATCATGGTGTTGATTTGTTCATTTCCGCAGAAGAAGTGGGTGACGATGTTACTACCGTGATGGGACGTTTTTTTTTTTTTCAGCACCACCATTTTCCAGATGTACGTACAGTAGTTATTAAGAGTACTGTTGATAATGCTGCAATAGTGTACGTACAGCAGGTATCACCTACAACTACAATGAGGGAACTAGTAATCGGGACCGAATATGCCCACTAAAAGTACAGGAACACATATGTTTTTGTGTACGTGATGGGTCCTGATAACTATGACCCCCCCCTGATACTCCTACCATTTGTATGATGAGTGTGTATACTTATAATACCAAGAACAGTAGGAGTAAGTTCGTGTTTAGAGAAGAATCAACTCGAATTGCAGATTTAGAAAATTCCTCGTACAAACAAAATTCCGTATGTTTACCGTCATCAGTTTTGAAACGCAAGAACACCTAAAACGGACAAGAGACTCAGCCGGCCGAGATGGCAGGATAGTTGATTCGAGCGACATCCGCGACCACTATGTGGGAACCCGAACAGAAAAAATGGCGAATTAACTCAGAGCGTTTTTATATCGAATACCTGGTGTTCGAGTACGTGTAAATAGAGTGATTACACTTGAGCCCAACATGCTTCGCACCACCATGGATCCAACTTATACATTAGATCGGAATGCGGTTGGTTGTACGCGGTCCTGCGGTGATCACTCCTGTACGTAATTACGGGCATTTCTGTATTTTATGACACGACGCTTTGGCAGTATTAACGGTATAAAAGGCTCACATTTGTATTGTAACTTGCGCTAACGTTGTACTTTGTATTATGTTTCATGGGTGTTTGTATTTTTACGGGTAGATAACTAACGTTGCACTTCGTATAATGTGTCGTGGGTGTTTGTATTTGTACGTGTGCATGCCTTTATGTTTCGTGTTCATAATATGATATATACATGTATGAGGTGTGGGTGTTCGATAACATGGCGCGGCCATTCCGTTATTGTTTTCGTAAATTCCGGTGACTGTTGTTTAGCCAACACAACCGATGCTTGGTTACCGATTTTGACAGGAACACATTGACTGCATCCGATGTAGTTAATCGAGTCAAAGATGAAACAGAGTGGCTAGACACATGCTGAACGGGTTGCTTCGAAACAATCGATATGTTTTAGGCTGGGCCTCCCCTGTCAAAAAGGGAATTCCTTTTTACGGAGTGGGCACGAGGTGGCAATACCTCTCCGGTTTGTCCACTGACCGTCGCTAATAAAGTAGTAGTTGCAACAACATTTTCCAACCAAGCCGACTCGGTTGTTCCCCGGTCTAAGTAGTTTCAAACCTCAGCAAACACCAGCCCCAGCAAATGAAATAACAACGGGCCATCGGACCCGAGCCCATGTTTTAGTTAATTTGTGATGTCCTGTACCGACTGCTGATTCCACGCATGCTTTGTGGCATCCAAGACAGTGACATTGGTCAAATAGACTGATCTCGGTATTTGGGGCATGGCGACTGTTTGCTGCTCTCTCACGTCCCATTCTCCTCTCACTCCGTCCAGGGGCCTGTCGAGAACATCACACCCCGCACAATGAGGCTCGAGCGTCTACTGTGGCCACTGCTGTTTGTTGTGGCCACCGCCGATGGTGAGGTTTAGCGTGCAACAGATCGGATACATGGGTTTCGTGCAGGTGTTCTTGTGATATCAAGCTTTGAACAAAGTCCAGATATTAGACACATTAGTGAGTCGTTTAACGATATGTTTCCTTAACATTGGCGCGCAGCATATATCAGTGTGATTTCGTTTGCGCAGGGGCACGGTGGTTAACAGTGTCATGTCCTCGACACATAGCACGGCGTCCACTGCGTGAGTCAGGTAATGTGAAAGTGTCACACGAGGTGTCACCCCAATTTAAACGAAATGAGCACCATATGGCCACGTTAAGTCATTGCGCTGCTACGGAGTGTCTTGTGTCTACACCCTTGTATCTCGGTACCGTTAGCCAGCTGACACCACTTTCTCCTCTTGTTTTCGTTGCAGGCCTCAACACATGCTTGTCAGATGGGAGGTGCTTCGCAGGAGCGAACGAGCTGTAAGTACTGGATAGCTAGACGCCGAGGGACAGTTGTCGGCAGATTTCGTTCTACGTGTTACCGGATCGATGCCGGGTAACAGAGGAAATGCAATAACCTTACACATGTCTTGGAGCCAGGAACACGTTGGAACACACTTGAATAGTTCCAAACGTTTCCACAAACGGGCGAAAATACCACTCTTCAAACAGAATTTCAGACGTTGTGCAGGAGTGTAAAAAAAGCGAGAGCAGCCTATATTCGCATCTCCAGCATGCATCCTTATCGGCAGTGACCATGCCTTCAAATTAAATAGTGATATGACAACCTTCTATTTCGTGAGTATATTCGGGACGATTACCTCGTTAAACACGAAGGGGAAAGGTCGACTAAAGTAAGGGGTGTCCCATCTCAGACTGGGTCATGGCGTTGAGAAGCCAGCAATAAAAGACGAACCGGAAACGACTTAAATCCGTCTCAAATGAGAGCTGTATTAGACCCATGCCAATGGGAAAGCAAAGTTGGAAATCGATCTTTGAAATAATGCCTGCAATTTTCTGGGGTGTGGGAAAAGAGGGAAAAAATGTTTGATTTTTTTCTTATATTTTTTCAAACGTCTGCAGGCGGCGCAATTTGCCTTTTCTCGTTGTATATCGTCAACACCCTGACAAAAATCAGCTCGTGCGACGATAGACCTTCGATCTCGACATAGACTCACCCCAACGCCAACCCGATTTGGGTCGGGCAAGGCCAACGAGTGTAGATGACGTCCTCGAGGGGATAAGGTGGATCCATGGTCTAGGTGGCGAGAGATTGCCGGTGGCGTCCTACGCTTTTCTCCCAAACCCGAAAAAAAACAATTTTTTGCCATTTGCGACGGATAGAGAAATATTGTCATCTGTTTTATGCACACCAGCAGCGAATTGTTTGTTTACCAGACGCCTGGCAAGCGCCCGCCACATATCACCGGCTATCGTGTGAACACGGTGACCCTAGGATGGGTCGGAGCCCGTAACGAGCGCACCGCGTTCAGAATTCATGACCCAGTCGTTGGGTTCGTCGATCCCTGTCTGTCGAGGACTCGGAATCTCGCCGCTTCGAACTATCATCCGCCTGAGTTTTTCTCAAGCCGATCTTGTCCCAACATCGGCCCCAGAATTGCCTTTTTCGAGCTTTTCCAAAAGTTGGGAATATTCCGTTATAAGAATCGGTCTCATAGCAAGCTTGTTCTCGAAAAATCTGCCGGGGATCTTAGGAATTCATTTTGTTTTGGTTAACTTTGCTTTCCCATTGGCATAGGTCTTAGGTGTTTTGACCATCTCCCCTGGTGATGAATCCTGCTAGTAATAGTATGATTGTAACAGTCTTAGGTGTCTAATACCTGACCGTGTGGTATGCTGACTACATTCAACTAAAATATCGGGATATAAATTGTGTCGTTGATGATAGCTTAAATATTCTGCGCCGTTGGCGTTTGTACTGAATTGATCGATTAGGTTCGCTTTTCTGGGCCTCTTGGGTTTGTAGGCTGTCATTGTACAGATTTGGATAATGTCTAAGACTTGTCTTCAGGTTGATCCATCTACCTCATGGACAATCCTTGGTCACACCTTTCTTGCCGTATCTCCCCAGTAGCTGCATCTAGGTGGGTCTCGTAGAAGGATCGGCTTTCACACTTTGTCGTCGATGTTCCCTAAAGTTTGCTAACAGACGCTGTCGATGTTTCCGTCACGATAAACGATTGGGTAACCTTCGAATATGCTTGGCACGTCTGTCATTTATGTTACATGTTGTTTACCCTCGTTGAAGGTTCGTTCGTAACTGTGGCATCACGGACGCAGATATCCCGGACCTCGTGGCGTGCGTCGACAGCGTAGGACGAGGCGCGATCGAAACGTTGTGAGTATCGCTGTCGACTGAGCGCGTTACATCTTATACTGCTGCAAACGTTGTTTCACACAGATTATGGGTAGCTGGTCTAGAAACCATCTACTTCATTTCAGACTGGGGCAGAATAGGTATTGTTCTTGGGCTCGCGCAGGATGTACCGAGTCGAGCTAAACACGTGTAATATATCGCGAAAGGAGACCGTTCATTGAGGAGTTGCCCACTATGTCTCGGCCTTACGTGCATCCTACCGTAAACAAAATATATCGAGATTAGAGTCATTACCGTGGAATAGGTTGTGCAGTGATTGTATATGGAACGCATCAAGCTAGGCCCCATACCACATGTGCGTAGCCCCGAACGTAGCCCACGTTTATCCTGCCACACATTCCGCCGACATCCAGCGTCTCCCTAGAGCCCGAATGGGTAATTCCTAGCGCTCATCAGCAACACCGTCCGATGCTGAATTCAGCAAGTGCATGAGGTGGCGAGTCCATCCTATCGAACCAAGTTTAAGCGAGTTATTTGACAGAGATGGCGAGCACGAGTTTAAGTTGTCCACGATGACATCACACTTGCATCCCAACCGCGAGAAACGATAAGTGCTAACGTACGGCTAACCAACCCGTCCTATGTCGTCGATTCACCATTTGTTCGACGATGGTTACGCTTGCCCAGGAACCTTGAATGGAACGAGCTCACCACTCTTCCGATCGATCTGTTCCAGGGTTTTGAGGCACTGACAACTCTGTGAGTGACGCAAACTCCAAACACGCTGCTGTTCGGCGATTCTCAGAAATTTCATCGGTGATATGGCACCCCACTGTACGTCATTAATGCTCTCGAATTCTACTTATGTTTGCTCTTTGTTTGTTCCACTTTTGTGTGTGTACTCCCTGTTGTTGTAGTTTCGTTGGGCTACTAGGTTGACTATGGCCTACCAGTAAATATAAAGCTCGCATCTTAAGAGTCTCGGCATGCTCTGCTTTAGCAGCTTTCATATTTTGTTGTCGATGTTTGTCAATCATTGAATCGTTCTCCTCGCCGTTCTTGAGGGGTATGCGTCGTTGCTAGATGTTATTGTATTCTTAAAGTGTCATCATACACATCACGCACGCACGTATTTTGCCAGAGGTACGGGGTGGTATCCCACGGCCTGCCTTGCAGCTGTATATACTACTGAAATGATTTTGACCTCTTGCGGTACAGCTGTGATGTGTTTGTTTTCGTTACACGTAAACGTCACGCGGGATCGGCCATGTCCTACAGTAGAGTTGAAGACAGCATGCCACTGAATCAATTCGAAATTGTTTTGGATATCGATTCGGGTTTATAACAACGCTCAAGATATGCTTGTCTGGACGCCTGGTCTCTGTTGCAACTCGTTGGGTGCTGTATCATGCAGTCGTATTTTGCATACGAGTAAATGAATTACCTTATCATGCCACACTTACGCCATTCCCTCGCCTCTGCCGTGGACACGGTGTCACAGGAGTCTCACTGGAAACAACCTTATCTTGCAGACCGGAAACTTCAACGGTGCGACAGCTCTGGATATCCTGTAAGCGAGGCAGGACGCTACGATGAAAATATTCCAATGCGCCATGCAATCGGCGTTCCAATGCGAAACTTATTTTTGTTAGGTCCGTAGCGCCCCCTGTGGTCAGCTGCATGACTACCAAGCAAAAGCCAAAAAGCTGTACGAAGTCTCTAGTAGGTTGGCCTGGGCCCATATCGTGAGTCGGCCCCGACAAGAAACGATGCTACGGCAGTACGAGCAGTGCGGGATTCCAACCACAGATTAAGTAGATTTGCGTGGCTATTAAGTTCGAATTCGTGTTCGAGAAGTTCACAGCAGAAACGCGGAGTAACCCCGAACCGGCGAAAGGAAGTCCAAGGGCGGTTTCGCCTCGCCTCTAACCGCCTAAGCACAAGTGAGGACGTTAAAATACACTGTGTTAGTATTACCTATAAAGTGAAACTAATATCAATACAATTAGCGCGAAGGGTTGACTTCTTCTTCTTAGAAAACCATTATTTGGTTGATCGTACGGCCCCGTTATGTCTGGTAACTGAGTTCTTCTGAAGGCCACTCCCTGACCAGCTGAACTAATGATGGTGTATAAGGGGGTCATACTTCATGCTTCATCCTTACCCCGGCTATGAGACTCCTTTGCTGCGGTTGCTGTGATGTCGTCGTGCCTATCCGTGTTAGGGAATTGGGCGTCAGCAACTTGGAGTCCCTACCAACTGGTGTCTTCGACGGTTTGACGTCGCTACGCGAACTGTGAGCGACCCTCCGAGTTTTTGTGCCAGCAGGCAAATGGAAGCGTCAAAACTCAACCTAACGATATAATTGCAAACTCCATGTCAACAAACAATAACTGTTATCTGCATGAAGACGGAGCGTTATGGTTCAAGGATATTTTGCTGCAATATATATCGGAACGCGGTCGGAATCACGCGGCGTCGACGGGTTTCGCATCCCGATCAGGAATCATATACCTTTTAGTTTCGGTCGTCACAGTCGGCTCTTGCCGCAAGCGATATGTCCCAACATCATGTCACTCTGTTTTGGCGATAACCATTGTTGTCGATGAGGTGCTATGGCGACTTCTGGTAAACGTCGCAGTACCTTACCCTAAGTACTCTGTCTGGTAGCATGGCCTCCTCTTAAGGGAATAACCGTTGTGTTCTTGAAACATCTTGATAAATCACGGGGTGAACGAGTGATAAACATGTGTTTATCGAATATATGGTTCGCAAGTATATACTGTACGATTACTACCGTCGGGATGCGATGCCGCGACGCGGGCTGCGAGTGTGCTGTTCTGTTGCGTACTGATATATACCTTGTGTTATGTTTGGTCCGTTCAGTAGTATGCTAGCCTCATTTCATTGCCACGCTCAACACGCGAAGAAGCAACACGAGTACGTCGAGGCATGACAGCACAAATGTTGTGAAAAATACTTGGAAGTGTGAGGTATGTGCAGTAAAGAGAACGTATCTGGCTTAGATCGAAGGTTTTGTACGGAATACTTGCTCCACCAGAGTACATGTTGGATGTTATTGTCTTGGTACCAAGGGATAGTCTGACCGCCTTCCCCTTAGAGGGTATCCTATTATGTGGACGTGCCGCGTGCACGCTCAACGTGTATTAATGTGTATCTACCTGTACGCGCTTATTCTTCTCCCTATTTCGCTAAATTAATTAATTAATTATACCTATATTAATTTATTCTTCTCCCTCTTTCGACAAATTAATTAATTAATTATACCTAAATTAATTAAGGGGCCCCTTCGGTCATGATGAAACACGAGTCTTTCATCGTTGAAAAATATATTGTTTTTCGTTTTTTTCACAGCAGCAATACTATTGCTGGTATAATATCACCATATCAGTACTCCTTACGGAAAACGGCATAGGTCCAGTTCTAATGCTCAGGTTTTCGCCCATCGAGTATTTGCAAAGAGCGTAGACCATGGTCAACATTTGTGTATCGGGAGACATATCGATCAGACGCCTTGGTCGTCACGAAAAGTGTTTCTGAAGAGGCAATAATCCTTAAGGAAAAGTGCCTCTTTAGAGGTACTTTTCGTGACGACCAAGGCGTCTGATCGATATGCCTCCCGACACACAAATGTTGACCATGGTCTAGGCTCTTTGCAAATACTCGATGGGCGAAAACCTGAGCATTAGAACTGGACCTATTCCGTTTTCCGTAGGGAGTACTGATATGGTGTTAATATTCCAGAAATAGTATTGCTGCCGTTAAAAAAACGAAAAACAAATATTTTTCAACGATGAAAGACTCGTGTTTCATCATGACCGAAGGGGCCCCTTAATGAATTTCCCTTGCACCCCCTACTAAATGTATTATTTTCCCTCTTTCGCTAAATGGATTAATTAATTATACCCTCGCACCCCCTACTACATGTTAAATATGTCATAATCGTGTATGAATTAATTAATGTATATATATATTTGACCAGCAGGCGGCTGCATGATAAAAACTAAAACAAGAGGTCGTACGTACGTACACAATGTTTAGTAAGATTAGTTTCATTCTTTGTCTAAACGCTTTGTCCGCACTCTTCGGTTTTAGGTGAAGCTGCAGCAGTGTAGTTGCTTCTGTCGTTTTCCCCACTATCTCAAAATTATTAAATATCCCCTCCTTCCGCCATTTTCACAGGGATCTTTCTTTCAACGTCTTAAGCCCTCAGCCCGGCGACTTCGAGGGCCTTGCAAGTGTGGAAATACTGTAAGCTACACACGTTTTACAGTTCGTATCGTAGGTACTACTGTACGTTACATTGTTTGCCTTAAGCACAGCGGTTGCCGTTCAAATCGACTGAGCTTCACAGGTAATTCGACTAGAAATCCGGTTCAGATGTTACAGAGTTCCGTGCAGCAGTGAACGATACTCATCGCGCTCTGTAGAATGAGTGGCTAAGATGTTTATATGGTTTTTGTTGTTTGGGATCTTTCGTGGGCATTTCTCGGAGAAGAGCTGCTGTTATACACGAGCTCGGGACAATCACGTCGTACCACAGGAGTGGTTTACCAGACTCGTGACGACTATAGAGATCGCGCATGCTGGCGAACTGATAGTAGTTTGAACTGAGTGTGAATCCCGTGAAGATGCCCCTATTATCGTTGCACGCTAAGTTTGGTTCGTTGAACCAGCCGCCGGGATAAGCGCGAACGAGCGCTCGATGAGAGCATGTGGGCAGGGTATGTAGCTTCACACGAGCGGAGTATATAAACGATTTGGGTGCACACCCCGCCGTAGCATTCCTCAACCACGCGATTCTCCACTCCTCTTTACACCTGTGTTACCGCGGCTGGTTCCGGCTGCTGTTGTTGGTGTTCACTGCTTTAGGCGTCTGCAAGATAACGGAATCGATGCCCTGGAACCTGGCGTCTTCGAAGGATTGTCGTCCTTGCGTGAACTGTGAGTGGACAGTGAGATGGCGCCAGTAGACGAAAGGCGTCGTCAACATTGACCCCGACTATTCTAGTTCTCTTACCTGCAAGTGACATTAATGTTCGTAGTTTGATCAACAAGGGCTGGCGTGGAGGAGAGGAGTGTTGCGTGTCGTACAATTAACTCAAATATCTAGGAGCGGGGTATCGCGCAAGAGCCAGGGTATTATCATGACAACGGAAATATCATGCTGTGCCGCTCGCCACATTCAGGTCTTGCTTTTGTGCAGACTCGATACGACGCTTTCGTTGAGAGCCAGTCGAGTATGTTGTCTGTTTTACTATGGGGGTGGGCCTCGACGCTGTTGTGATATACAGGACGTTTAGGTCTTTGGCCTACTATATAGTTGCGCCACAAAAGGAATATCGTCCCAGAAGCTCGCGATTGTGATACTACTGTGGAGCCGTTGGGCGGAGGTCGAAGTTACGTTTACGTCAATACAACCAAATTTGTAAACCCCTGCTACATACTGACTTCGTTTAGTCGCGTACATCATCGGCGTCTATTCGGAATCTTTTTTAGCAACAACTTCACGTCCTCGTCGCCCCAGTGGGTTGTAAAGTTTCCGTTGGTGGCTAGTATTTTGGCACCAGGTTTACCGAAGCTCCTCTGTTCACGAAATGGGTATTCCAGCAGAATAAAAACCCTCACCGGCAGTGTATTATCGGTGGGCTCGGTAATACTGACGCAATTTGTTCAATGCGGCATTTTGGCGGAGTTCGACATGAGATTTGGTTTCGTTCGTACAGCCTGACGCCTACCAGTTTGCACAATTCCCCGCCAAGTCAATATCTACGCGTTGCGTCATAAACACCATCCTTACAGTATATAAGTGAAGAGGTTTTATTCCGTAGCCCAAATGAGGTGTTTATCGACGACATTGTCGAACCTTGAAATGCGCTGCAGGGCGACAGAATATGCGTGTGCCGGGTTCTCCCATATACGGCCGTCGCTGGCTGATCCTGAAAGCAATGGAACACAGTCATGTGTGATGTGGGACACCTTTTGCAATGTGACGGTTGACGACATTTCGCCGCAAGAAACAAGGGATGTCGAACTTGTTTGGGTCTTAACACCGCCTAAACGACATCGCACCCTTTCGGTCGATTTGGTTGTGTCAACTTCTCGGACGAATTCGTTTATCTGTTAAAACAAGTGCCTTTAACCGCTTAACTAATTACAAGACTCTATTGTAGTGATTCGTCGTCGGTTTCAAGTATTTGCATCGTCGATACCTTAAATGTTGACAAACGTGCAGGATAACTATTGTTTCGGGCGCGTCTTCTCACCCCAACGGAGGACAGGTTGTAATACTCAAATGATCGTGAATACATGAGCTTTATCGCCGGGTCTCTGTTCCGACCTGTTAATAATATACTATATGCATGCGTCGCGTGCAGATCTGACTTATGTTCTCTTCCATGATCACTCCACTGTCTCACATGTCTGCATGTTTGACACCGTCAAACAGATATCTCGACGAAAACAACCTCATTCTGCAGTCTGGAAACTTCGACGGCTCTACAGCTTTGGAAATACTGTGAGCGACCCAGTACCTCTTTGTGTGCGAGTGCATATTTTCCGGCAGTGTCAGCTTAAATCGGCAACGCATAATTACCCGATCCCTACACCGCCTTCTGGCTGGATATCTAGGTGCCCCGCGGTACCCAGTATGTACTGTACATATTCGCCCACCGATAAGATACGCACGTATATTGTATGGACCACGGCATCAGACTGTATTTTACAGCAGAATAAGCACTGCAGTATGCCCACCACCGGCTTGGTGTGTGTGCGGACGAATCAACTATGGATTTGAGCATGCGTACAGCAATATAACGCATAGCCTCGGGCTCAATCCAAATTGACGAAAAGGTGTGCAGGGCCGTTTTCACCCCCAAGCTATGCGTGAAGATAAGAGCAAAACCTTATATGATCTAACGTATCGGTAGCCAGCTTGTATGCGATGGACTACATGCCATGGTGTAGGGAGAGAGGGTGCCATTACGTTCACTACATACAGCGTGTACGCGAGTACAACTTTGTTTTCGCAGAATAGCAAAAACTTCCAATATGGTGCATATCACGGGGAGGGGGGAAGGAGAGGATTAACGGTTTGTGCCTGGTCAGAAAAATGGTGGCCACTCGGTCCACTGGGGTGTTATTCGATAAAATTGTATTACCATAGCATGGGTCGCCCTGTCCAAACTGAAGGTCCTTATTCGTGAAATTTGGTTATCATATTTATGCATGGTAAGAGGTCCTCTGGTACGCTGTTTAAAGCAAGGAGTTATTAACCATGTTATATATTCAGTGGGGATCACAACCACCCCTCTTACCTCCGCTCCACATCTCCATTGATCCTGTTTTTGCTGTGATGGCGTGGATATTACCTGCTCTAGTAATTTGGAAAGGAACGATATGGAGTCACTGCCAACAGGTGCCTTTCGAGGCTTGCCATCTCTGCGCGAACTGTGAGTGGGGTCTGAAGTGGATCCAGGAATGCAAGGTGGTTGAGTTAAGGTTTAGGCCTCTTCTTGCTGTACGTTTGATATGCGCCAACATAAGGGGCCGTTGTTTATTTTACGGAATAGAAATTCAAGACGATTAAAGGCAAGAGTATGGGCGATCACGCAATATGCAACGGTAGAGTGTTCGCATGCTGAGTGGTTCATCAGGTTTGACGTACTGGTCACAGACTGCTCATCCCGATACACCGCGTTATTTCAATGCGTTTTGATCGTGTTTTATTTTGTTATTATTGCTTGAATAGGGTGGTGATTACTCAACGGTTGTGGTGCGCACGACTTACTGACCTCTACGGCCTTTCAGATTTGTGCGATGGAAAGGTTCAATTTGTTACGTCATGCTGCTCATTTGTCTTGGGCATACGTGTCATGAATATATGTTCGTGCATGGTATGGGTTTTAAGTTACGCGCGGGAACGTATCACACGGCGTGAAGAAATTCGGAAAAGTGTTTTGCTCGGGCCACGTATAAATTGTGGTATGTTTGGTTTGCAAACTGAATAGTGGTCTACTGTAGTTTCCTGCACCACGTCCTACGTGCGGAGAAACGATTTTCGTATGAAATACGAGACTACATATATTTCAGTTTTATGCTTCCCAGAGTCAGATACGTGTACCATAGTAACGAAAGTTATTTTGCGGCTGCTCGAGGTTTTGGGCGGATCATTTACCTCACCAGCGCACTAAAGGCTCGTCTGCGCGCTTGCTCCCTTATCTGTCCTGTTGTATGGACTTGTCGTGCATGCATACGTGTACCGTTGAAAATATTTCAACTACAGTGTCTCACAACTGTCCGCGTCTGCCATGGTGACACAGGGATCTCGGTTTCAACGTCCTAAAGCTGCAGTCCGGAAATTTTGAGGGTGCTACATCTGTACAGACAATGTAAGCGCAACAGTTTGCACGGTTCGTTTCGTAGGTCTGGCCAATTCATATATTCACATACGTCGTATACGACTGTTCAGCAGAGCAGTCAGCTTCGAAATTGGCCGTCTTTGCACTTTCTCAGACTTCTTCCTCAGGTCTCCAGTCGACGCATGCTACGGTAGAGGTGCACGATGCTTCTGCCTTATAAGGGTGGTCACTTAAGGAGTTCTATACTTCACCAGAAAAAATATTTGGGTGAAAACAAAGTGCTACCGGATGAAGCATCCCGCGGCCTTATATAGACAACGTACATTGGTGCAACACAGCGATTTTGGTTTAAGGGTCCTCGTCATTCAGAATATATTAAAGTCGAAATGTGCTTCCTCTATCGTATTAAGCGTCAGTCTTTTTACCAGGTAGCATAAAACAGGTGACGATACCGAATACGTTGTAACCGCGAGGGAATATTTGTTCTGTGAAGTGAAAACACTCTTTGGCGATTTTTCCTCCGAACAAGACGTAGAAGCTTCGTTTTGCGTACGGTTGTCTGAGACACGCCGTCGAATTAGCTATGTTAGTCGCATCTATTTACGCAACAGGTATACCCGACTCGTTCTTCTAATTGGGGTAAGGCGTTTAAGCCAACACGTTCCTGAGGGACGGAGCAATCGCCAGGAATAACTATCCGGTACGGTTGGACTACCATTATTTTATCAATGCATGATTCGTCACGCACGACACCGCTGGGCTGTTCACCGAAATGAACTTAAAAACGTGTTTTTCAAGTTGTGTGTGGCGTATAGACCCCCTCCAATGTGCAGTCGCGGAAGGTGTAGGTGAAATATCACGGAGGCATGGCTCGGCCACTTGGGTAATGTGTTATCAACCCCCTCCTCCCCGCGAGACATGTTCCTCCTCACAAGGAGAATTAAATAATGTAGTGCATATTGTAAGGCACTCAAGACGCAGTGACATTGTTGTCCTATTATTCCATTATTCCTGTCTCTGATAGTGGTCACACATCAAAATACAAATTAACCCATTGAAGCTGTCCTTCATATCCAAGTCCGCCTCACCAGCAGTTCTTCGTAGGATGCAGCGGACACTTCTTGCGACTATCCTGGCACAACACGGCGCTTCGCCCTCGTTCATGTGATATCCCCAGCGACCTCACAACGCCTGCTATGACAAAGTACCAGTTGTTGGTTGAAACATATTCAGAATGACAGGCTGCCTAACCCAAATTCTTTGAATTTGGTTCTTGTACTACAGCATTTGTCGTTGTGTACATTATTCGTGGGAGGTTTCGTCGGTAGAACAACCAATTTTCTCCAACATCCACTTTCGGGGGATGTATAGAGGTTTTCGAGTGACCACACTCACAACACTCATCGCGCACCTGTATCGTAGCACGCGCTTGACGGCATATCGAGGGAGGCGCTCAACGCAGGTACGGCATGTCTGGTCCTTGAAAACCTAATGTACCGCGGACGGGAAGTATACTGACGAGAAGATGTAAACTCTTACAGCTACGGCCATGGAAAACGACATGAGTACGCCCCGCCCCGCCCCCCCCTCTCTCTCTAATGTCAGCTTTCTATTGTTGTTTCCCTGAGGTGGCAACGTAAGGCCCCTCCCATACCCTGTCCACATCGTGTATGCCCCCGTTGCTTTTGGCTTGGGGGTCCACTGCTTCAGGACTTTGATAGGCAACAACATCGAGGTCTTGACAGCCGGTGCCTTCGAAGGTTTGACGTCACTACGTGATCTGTGAGTGTTAACGAGTATGACACCAATACGGCAATTACTGCATTACAAGCGTCCGTTCACCATGCAAAAACCCAAGAGCTTTTTGATTCGTACTACGGTAGAGGTGCACCATTTATTGTCTGGGGCTCGGCAGGTAAGGATCCCTGTACCCCACCAAAAACTGTTTCGTTGGAGGAACGTAAGTGTGCTACCAGATGAAAACTCCCATGGCGTAAGTACGCAATGGAAATTATGCAACACGAGACTGAAGGTCCGACGACGGAGGGCTAAGACGGCCCTATCATTCAGAAACAGCTTTAGCCAAAAGGTGCTAGCTCTAGTTTAGCACGCGTCTGTACCCGTTCGACTCACACGACCAGGGACGGCCGTAGTCGCGAGCTAAATATAACCTTCGTCGTAAAGGGAGGACAAAATACATCGAGTGGTAGTTGATTACGCGAGAATTACGCCTTTCACATTTCAATGGCGTATCTTGTTTTGTTTGTCGTCACGCTTACGTTGAAATAACTTATTACATTGGTAGATGTATGCCGTATTTACCCGTTAAACTGAGTTATATAAGCGATGGGGTGGCTCTCGACGCTTTTGACGTGCACGAGACGATTTTCTCAACTTAGGGATAACCCTAACTTTATTTTAATAATTATTCGCCAATAAACGCAAGGGCCGATAGCAAACACATAGCTGGCAAGTATGAAATGTACAGCTCCGCATGCTGTCGTGGTTTTACGAAACCTATCGAAGTAACTCCCGCATCGACAAACCGCAAGGCAAAGCCTTGTTCCCTGCTGACAACTCCATCATCTTTACCAAACAGGAATATTGAAAGCAATGACTTGACCTCCTTATCGGCCGACAGCTTCGAAGGTCTTCCGTCTTTGACAAACCTGTGAGTGCCACTTAACCAAAGCCGTTATGGTCACGTGCTTGGGGTGCGAGTTACAGGCTCATAGCAATTTGCCGACTGGACACCATTTTCAATAGTTGGATAGATCGTACAGTGGTTAACACTGGTGTGCAATTTGCGGAGGTCGGCGTCTTCGGAAGCATGCTAGGATAGACGTAGCACGTTTTGGCTGGAATACTTCCAGAATGATCGATAGCCTTAACCCAAATAATAGGTTCTTCGTTCTGGTGTAAACAAACATATGCTCATCGCATAGTAAGGCGATGGGATTGTGCATTGGGTACCACGTTTAGTTTCGTCTATAATATGTTTTTGGGGTGGGGGTATAGAGCTCCTGAAGTGACCACACTAAGAAAAATACTTGTCGCACCTCTACCACTTGGAATATGCATCTTTGCCTCTACCTGATTGGCGTTGTTGTGGCTCGACAAATATTGTGCTTTGTGTGTACGTACTTAGTCAGATAGCCAGCAAACTTTGTCATCTAACTCCCAGCCCCTATGAGTTAGAGGTACGCAAAGGGAGGGCAATATTTTGCCCAAATGGCTGCCTGTTTGTCGACGCTGATACTGCCACCGCCTTGCTTTGGAAGCATAGCTTAATCAGTACTGTGCTATGGTTGAGTCGTCAACATCCGACTTAATGCAATGCGCAGGAGACAAGCAAGCGTACGGTCGAACACCTTCTTCTCTTGGAAGGCAAACTCCGAGTGTGTTTGAGTTGGAGCACGTCGCCTATCCGGGAACGAACAGGTCCAGTCCCTTCGAAGATATTTCGAACAAGTGGGAGATTCAGCCTTAACTGATTTAAGGCTTTTTCAGGCAACATAGTACGAACCTAATCGACTATAAACAAAGATTATACTTGGTGCCTGGCCGTCAGATGATAACCCCAGTGTAAAACCTAAGGAGCCGTCCAACATGAGGTGCAGACTGATCCCGCCCACTCTGCCGTTGCTTCATTTCAACGCTTGTCCACGGTTAATATGGCCACACCTCTTCTCATGTTCTTCGTGGCCTTTTGTGGGCCCCAAGATAATTGATGGCTGATGATTCATTACAAATATCAATTCCTACACGCGTTCCCAAACCAACTTGGGTGATGTTGACAAGGGGGGTTGATGTCAATCGCCGATCGACTGAAGTTATCGATATTGTTTTGCGACACGTGCGGTCGTTGTGCCGAACAGGAATCTCGAGAGTAATAGATTGACAAACCTGGAGGCAGGGGTCTTCGTGGGCACACCCGCTTTGGAAGTACTGTGAGTGGTGCTTCGTGTCGATGTGCATATTTCACCAAGATGGGGGAGGGGGAAAGAGCGTCATGTTTGCGACCACGCATCTGAGTTACGACATGCAGGGCGATGGACAAAGCATAGACCCGGCAATTTACACGGGATGTAAACGTAACAAAAATATACTAGTTCTCGGCGAATGAAACCTGTGACCCCGATGAGCCTTTGACACGGCCAGTCGGCAATATTTCCAGACCAACACGTCGACCTTCGAGCTTTGCAGCGCTCGTACCGATAATACTGTAGATTCGGTTTTGGCGGTAGGTATAACTAACCGTATGCATTTTTTCCTCAAGCAACGCCAATTACATACCTAGACCTGGCTTCGAGCTTAGTAACCCTATGCGTCACGTGCAGCCACAACTTCAACGTAGAAAAATCGCGAAACTCTATGCCCTAGAGCACGGTGCCGTATTTCGAATCTGTGCCCAGCAACGCCGACCGGGAAACAACATGTATGTGGTCTTGGTGCTGTTAAGGTGCTTGCCAGGCCCAGGCCTTAATGCACGGGGTACAGTTTGTCAACATATCATGATTTGAGCATGGACCACATGGCGTAGCCGTCACTGACCCCGATATGAATTTTCCCACCACCTATGACGGTCGACCATGCAGGAACCTAGAGCGCAACGTGTTCACCACTCTCAGTGCCGAGATGTTTGACGGCATCGGCGGATCTCTTCTTGACTTGTGAGTGAAGCAAAGCGCTACCTGGGTTGTATAGCAGTTATATTTGACACGTTCAATTGTAAGACCAAATATGTTGTCTGGTCGGAGAACCAACTAGCTAAAAACTCCTCGGGTCGAGTTGTCCCTGACGATAAGAGCTGATTTACAGTAACGGTTGCATTTATCAGACATATAAAATTATCGCTGACATAGCTGTTGACATGAGGGACCCGGGCTAGGTTAGCGGTAGCGCTCATAGCCGAAACCATATCCGTTCTGAATGTCGAATTCGTCTTTGGATGAATAGTGCAATAAACGTTAGCCATTGCCATGAAATACGAAGTGCTGCAACCCAGTTGAGTCGGGACAAGCCTAGGTATATCCGATTTTTGAAAGTCGTAAGTGATCGTCCACGCAGTCACGCGTTGTAAAATTCGACCGTACGAATCAAGCGCTGGACATTACTTACGACACACTAGAATGAGTTACAGTCCAGGGCCTTTTGCCACGGCATATATATATATATAAATATATGTGCGTTTTATGGTAAAATTGTGTCTGGCAGATTGAACGTTTCTTTCTTTCTTGAAAATGTAAATCCAGGATACCCTTTGAAACGGTTTTAGTGGGATTCTAGTTTCGATATGTACAGCGGCGGACATTGATGCGATTCGCGTAGGCCGTGACGCGTTGACGTATGTTCTACGTTATTGAGACCAAGGGCGCACTACTGTGTAGTAGCTTATGCCTGTTACTGGCCCGCCGTCCTTAACAATGTACCCCCTGCTTCGCGTGCGTACACATCACATGCTGGCGTCAACTTTAACGGCGGGATAGGCACCTTGGGTTCAATGACTTCGACTCCCTTCCATCCGATCTCTTCGAGAGCATGGTCGTCCTGAGAACATTGTGAGTGGTTTCGTCAACATTAGCTATGTTTTCAGTACCCTTTGGACGAAGACGTGCATGCGCGTGCATGCTTTGATAGGCGTGTCGTAAGCTATGACCATGCTCTTTACGGGGAGCTACGTGCGAACGGTTTAGAAGATGTTGCACCGCGTGCAACACTCAGGCGCGCCGTCGTTCCTCGCCGAACAAGGGGCGCATTCGGCTATTGTGCTTTCTCCCGCACCGTACATGTAGGGCAAGAGAGCCCCCCTCTAACGTATGCTACGGTATAGACCCACCTTGTTTTTTCTGGGGTTCGGTCACTAAAGGAGCTGTACATCTCGCCCGAAACTCTATTGCGGACAAAAGTAAAAGTGCTACCCGATGTGTAGTCCCATGGACTAAGAATACAATCAAACATTATTCATCACAAGAAGGACAGTCCGACGAGTTTCGGTTAAAGAGCCCGGTCGTTCAGAAAACGTTTTAGCCAGAAAACGGTATACCTCTTACATCGTAGCACGCCTTCTCTACCGAATGCTGCTGGTTTGGAAGGATAGCCATATCGCTTGTCGTGTGTTCTTCTGCACATTCGCAACGTGCACATCCCACGCGTCAAGCTCCTACTTCCTTCGCTGTTTTTGTGAAACGTATACGACCAATGGTGAATGAGAGGGAAATCATCAACATACAGTGTTGGATCAAGAGCAATATCGGGTGATATTGGTCTACCGTTTAGCCAATATGATAATACTAGCCGATGTTTCGATATCGCTCGTCCTGGCAGGGTACGACTACGTATCGCTCGAGTAGGGTGTACGATGCAGACTAGTAAATAGCAAACAGGCCAAGGTCTCGGTCAAATTCTCCGGTACGGAACAGCAGCACGATGAGGATATGGGCACTGGTTACGGGTATGCGAGTTCAAGGGCAACACGCAAGCCACGGGGTTTGTGCTTATCTATAGAATTGTTGCCACGGACGTCGTTCTCCGCATTGTATTTCCACGACGACGATGCGGGGTTCTAGGATTGCAACGAGCTTGAAATGCTTCCCGATAGCATTTTTTACGGCTTAGTTACCGAACACCGTTGACGTTGGACAGTTAGCATTTTGACCTAACAATTGGTCAACGCCCGCGAACGATTCCTTTTTGATGCCGTACGGCACACTGCTGTGTTATTTGTATGACCTGGGTGCCCACGCTACGTCCAACCACGGTAAACGCCCCTACGTACATTCGCGCCATAGCAACCACATCGCAGCTTGGTTCGAGGATATTATCGATCCCTCTATGATATAAAATTAACATTCCTAATATCGTTGCCACCACCTCGCGTTGTCGTTGTAGGGATCTTGAACTAACCAGATTTTCTCCCCTGCCAGACGGCATCTTCGGGACCATCACGTCGCTCCGCGAGTTGTAAGTGGCTCAATCTACGGCCGGCGTGACTACGCCTTTTAGAATTCGGATACGACGTTTTGGCCGACGTATTTCTGACAGAATATTGGTATGCTCTCTAATCAAATACTATTGGAATGCCAATATTAATTTATTGTTTCTAGGGTAGGGGATGCTTCGTCCGGCTTGACTTTGTTTTGTTCTCAAAAACAGATATCTGCTGAGGTATAGGGTTTATATAATATGGTCACATCAGGCGCCTCGGACATTTGCTGCCCTGCCCCTGCCGTAGCCTACCTCCCAAGGTGGCATTCGTCCAGCGCCATTGGCGAAAGACAACTCGATGTCGTGCGGTAGGTCCATTAGCTTTGCGAACAGCCTGCAAGACCATTCCATCTGTAGTACGGAGTCTCGGCAGAAATGCCTGCTTCTGCGGTACTTACCCAGTTTGGCAGTTAGAAGAAAATTCTGGCACCATTTTCGAACCCGTGTTTGAAACGCCTACACAGTCAACATTACGCAGGCTCTGGTTTATGTGCTAGCAATATGCGCGAACGACAGGTTTCATGTGAATATATGTGTGTGGACATTTCGGAAGATCGCAAGCCGGATCGTGGTCAATGGCAATAAAGTATTGAAGATATTATACACCATTAATTCCAGATGTTCTATCCGGTAATCTGAGTAAAGATTGCAAAAGATTGCAATACAGTTTGCACATGTCAACACAAGATCCCCACCACGAATTGTCTTTTTTCGTCGAGCGTTTTTACCTACCTTATGGAACGCTCTCATGCTGACGTTGTTGCTCTCGATGAAAACAGGCACCTCGGGCTGAACCCCATCGAATCTCTTCCGCCCAACATTTTCGACGGATTGGTCAACCTACAAACCCTGTGCGTGACAACTATACAATTGGATTACCGGTTCCACGCTGTTCAAAGCAGATAGCATTGTTTGTATTGCTCGGCAGATACAGTGCACAGGGTTAGGTCGAGCATCTGATGGACTGTTGTTTGAGTCCAGTCGACTGGCTACCTAGGTTGTTGGTGCTTTTGTCTGGAGCAGAGGCTACTGGAAAATAAAAGTGGACACAGTGTATGTACGATTCACGCAGCTGAATGCAGTCCATGTGTGCCGACCGGGTATGACGGCATTACGGGAAATAGCAGTGATCAAGGTCGGAGACATATCCAACGCAACCCCTTTGGATCGGGAGGGGTGGGGGGCATATTTTGTTTCGGGATCGATATAGTTCAGTTTCATTGTGACCGTGACTCGCGATTCGTTGGAACACTAATGTAACTATATTAGACACGTTGTTCGATGCGATAGGCTTAGAGTCACGTAGATCTGTTGTGTATGACTCGGTGCAGATACCGTTTTCAGTGAGTGGTGCTTTACACGAGAGCTGCGGGTGCTCTACGAAGCATGCACGGCTCTCCGGCTCCCGGAGAGGCCGATCACATTGATATGACAACGCTCGTTTTCGTTCAAATGTGAGCACGGGACACTATCCAGCCGCAGACGACGGCCTTTGCTCTGATCGGCACGTGAGCTACCAATGCCTAATTTTCGTCCGTGGTTGGACAAGATCTTATTTTGTTGTTTATCTTGGAAAATTGTGCGCTCATGCAGGTGGCTTGATGACAACGATATATCTACGCTCCCATCGGAACTATTCAGGACTACGACGGCTTTGCAAGAGCTGTAAGTTTCGCGACACGAATACGGTCCAACGTGAATCAACACATATTTGTATAGAAACGTTTGTCGCTGCCTGCGTCAAGTGGTACTCCCCTATGAGCTATGTGGTCAACCCTCATCAACTATTAGCGGGAAAGTATCGGGGCTGGTGCTTTGGGATTAGTTCTAGCTTATGTGTCAAAATGTGAATGTTCGTTGCAGTTTCATACGGAAGGCAGGAGTGCCTCCCCCCTCGATTCCCACTGGTTGCGTTCAGTATATATCAACAGTTCTGTTAATTTTGTACTTTGGCCGAAATTTCGGATTGCTTATCTTCAAATTGTGGGACAAATGAGTTGGATTGTTAATGTTTGAAGACAGAAGACGTAACGTATGCTCTTATGTACGAGGAATTCGAACTTAACCGCTCTTTTGCACCAACAATATATACAGCAGACACGGTGTCGATCTGTACGTTATATTGCTTGGTGTGCTCCAGCTCTAACCATCACACAAGCGACAAGCGGCCTCGTATCAGCCACGAGAGAAACGCTCGCAACAGTTCCAAGGTAAAAGTACGATGTCTGTGCGTCACACACATTCGTCCGTTGCACTTCAGGCAGATTCCCAATCAGAGAAAGTGGGTTAGCGCCGTTGGTTGATTCACCTTTTTCCAGGATAATATTTCCCTAGGAACCCTCCAAAAGGGGCTAGTAACCGGGACTTTTTGTGTTCACCGTGTAAAGATTCCACCGTCGTTCCACCGATACATACTTTTTTTTTTATGAAACTTGTTTTCGTGGACCACGGTAGGTCCTTGGATAGGAACAAGCTAACCACACTGCCATTCGACCTCTTCGACGGAGTCGTGGGTCTCCAATCACTGTGAGTGTCCTCAAAATAGTAGATCGCCTGCAGGTTGCGATCGTAATGTATAGGGCAGTCGTGCGGCCGTGGGTGATTTCGGTTGGGAACTGGGACATCTCCCGTTACAGTTGTTGCCTGGGCGTAATAGCCAACGAACACGACTTGGCTACAGCAGGAGTTTTACTCGGCTCGTTGTTAGTTTTCGCAATGAATGCTCAGACTACGTGGTCGAGAGTTGTGGTAGTGGGAGTGCTCTGCCTAGGCTTTGCTGCGTTCCCAACAATTCACCATGGGGATATCATTCGTACATTGTTTTGCATTCTGCACGATGTTGCGTTCCGGCCACAAGGGCGAAACAAATAGTGAAACACGTGCGGGGTGTTTTTCCGCCCGTGTGTGCACCTGCTAGTAACTGTGTTTGGATACGACTAACTGCCGCAATTGTTTGTCTCAACCATAGCGTTTCGAACTGTGAATTCTCACCGTCCTTACCGATCCCCTCGTTGGCATTTAGGACGCTTTCATCCAATGAGATCAGCACTCTGCCGGAGAACATCTTCAGCAGTACACCGGACCTGCAGTTCTTGTAAGCTGCTTTTAAAACGACGATAAAGTACGTATCGGCAATTCAAGAATCCTGCTACTCCGACTGTAGGGTTTATCTCATGTAAGGCTATATGTCTTGTATGTGTCGGACGCATTGTAAGGTGCATGCGGTCTGCAATGAACTGCCCCACAAATCACATAGAGAAAATGAAAACATACGTGTCTTCAACTTTCTACTGAAAGCGTCAATAGAGAGATCAAGCGAATCCAGTCTAACCAGTAAGAGGGCGGATAGGTTTTCAGGTTTCAGCTTGTCTACAATCTATGCGCACGTCACGCTCAACTTCGTACTACCTTGAATATGACGTCATGAAAAACGAATTTGAATCCCGCTGTCACATCGAACGAACCACCCATTTTGCTGATCGTCCTATGTACGGCATTGGCAACAGGTTTCTCGATCGAAACGTTTTGTCCACTCTTCCGGCAGCTATCTTCGACGGTACGCCTGCTCTGACTACCTTGTAAGTGACAACGAGCCATTTGTGAGAAGATATACTATGCACGTGGGATCACAAAGAAGGAAGCAGTTTCCGTCAATATCCCTTACAATGGTTTTGGTTCAAATTGGTCGACAGCAGAGGATCGAGCTTGGGGGACACCGCGAGTACCGCTATAAACCCAAAATACCCTTGCATCTGTAGCGTGTCACCCTGCCATGGTTGAATTGTTGAATCGCGAAGAGTATATTAAGCAACGACGTGCAACCTGGGCATATATATTTGAATATATACGTAAATACAATGGACTTGCCTCAACGTAATGCAATAAATAATCGAGGAGAACATTGCGGGTGCTGGTCATCCCAAAACTACGTCGGTTGGCTTTGATGAACGTCCACTTCTTCAATCGGGGCGGAATCATTATGGCGTTTTTGTTAAGCGGCTCAGACCAGCGGGGAAGAGTGGATACCCAAGTGATGTAAGATAACTAGCTGCGGTGATGAACAACTTGGCGATCAGTATGCGCCAACACAATAATACCATTTTTGTTACGCTACGCCAACCTAGTTGCGTTCCAGTTTGTTTTGACGTGTGGTATGGAAGCGCTCGCTGCGCTCGCTGGAATGGCCTGACCCTCTCAACAATGGGTGTGAGATACTCGCGGTAGACCTCGCAAACTGATGACTGATTGGCGAGCAGCATAACGACGCGTGCTACGATAATGATAGCACTTTTTGGCTGGAACGTTTTCCGAACGATCGAGCTCCTTAACCCAAACTCGTCGTGTTGCAATATTGTTAAAAGCAGACGCAGGTAATGGGATTGTTCATCGGGTATATAGCACTTTCAATTTCTTTCAAACGTATTTTTCGATTGACGAACGGAGCTCCTCAAGTGAGAAGGTCGGAAAAAAACTTGAGGCACCTCTATCGTAGCATGTGTCTAACATATTATAAGGCTCTTCGCTAAAGGGCGCTCTGAGAAGGTTCCCAAACGGGGGTGTCTCGGCTCTTCAGCGTGCGTGACGAGCACTTCTGGCGGGCCGTTGAGTAAGGCGTGCTTCGCAAATCGCAAGCACGCCCCATTCTCAGTGTACGTTTTGACTAATAGATATTAGCATTGCAGCAGGAATAGGCAACACAGTATCGGATGATGATCTCATTATGATGCGTCCTCCGTGGTAGACCAAGCATTGGAAGTTTGTCAAACAAAATGAGTCGTTTCCCACCCTTGATGTCGAATCGTCAATCCTGATCAGGCACCTGGATACCAATGCCATCACCACCCTGCCGGGGACCCTCTTCGCGAACACGCTGGACCTGCAAGAACTGTGAGATTACAGGAGTTTTTTCCGTCGACTAATCGACCGAAGTGCAAAGCCGATTTATTGCCGCGATTTTCTCCCGGGAAAAAATAACCGTCGGTGATGTCGTGTAATCAAATATTGGACAACGGTTGCTCTTGAATGTGATTCGCATTAAAACCACACAGCTGGAGGAGCATGGAGTTGTTTGTGTTTGGTCCGACCAGTCATCACGTTTGCTTTATAACAAATCGCCCCGGAAGGTACTATGTATGGCAACGAGACGGATTTTACCCCTGGCTGTCAAGTTGATACCATCATTTGTCGCGACCTCGGGCGAGTCGCCGGTAGCATATGATTCGTCGACGGATGTTTTCCCCACAAAGACGGGGTTTCAGACTGCTAATAGCAACCTAGTACGACGTACAACTTACTTTGCAATTACAATCCCACGCCATGGCAAACAGCGCCGGCATACCGGTATCTGAAAATTGGATTGCCCTTGCCACGTTGACCAAACAGAGAACTTTCAAACAACGGGCTCACGAGCCTGCCCTCTGGATTCTTCAAGGGTCTGACCTCTATGGACATGGTGTGAGTACCCGGAAACGTATGTCGGACGCCGATCCATGCGGGCGGCAGTTTCAACTCGTCAACGTCGAAACAGCTAACTGGCAGATGCTTTCGAAGTTTTTACCAAGTTGGTCACAAGCACTGTCACAGTCACCGTATATAATAGTTTTTTGTACCCTTGTCGTAGTATTCAGAAACACTCCGTGCCAAGCCAAAAGGCCGTTAGGTGCGTATGGCCAAGACATCGGCAAAACGGTGATGCATAGCATACAATGCGGTGAGCGCGCTTTCGTGTTGAATCGGTAGTGGCATCTACTTGTAATAAGGTGGTTGGAGTTCGACGGCTCAAATCAGCCACCATGGTTCATGGATAAAATGGGCGAATTTCGACATTCCTGCAACGTTTCGTTAAAGTGCGCAAAAAAAGGTTAGGTTGATCACTGTTGCCCTTACCAACTCCAACACAACATAATTCCAGTATTTCATCCACCTGTGAAGAGCAATCCCACGGGTAGGGGTACCACTTTAAGGCTCAATATTTTCTGACCGGTTGTGCTCCCCACGTGAGTAACCACCGGGCACGATTCATTTTTTTTCCGGTATATTCGTTTTTGGACTACCGCATTGGAAGGTTTGATCGGGTTGCGCGAGCGAATGTTTCCGAAGTCATGTTTTGGGTGAGATATTGAGCTCCTCATGTGAGGAGACCAGAAATTTCAGCTGAGCCCCTACCGTGGGATGACTCTGAAATCGACTTGTAAACCTTTTTTCTTCTTCATAGAGCCACAACGGGTTGATCGTAAGTAACCATATATGTTATACGTAGGCGTCATCGGTATCGGGGATAGTGCAATGACCAATCGCTTAACGTCGCTTATGGGTATGTGCACGTGTTCCTTGACGGGAAATGCAATTGATATTCAGGGCAATTTCGGACAACGATATCTCCACCCTTCCCACGGACATCTTCGACGACATGTCTTCCTTGAGGTTCCTGTGAGTGCTCTTTAGCAACGCCTGTGGAAATCACACCAGTGCACTAGCTGCACCAATTCCACAGTATAACACTTACAGGCTCCGGAAGAACGCCTTCCAGCTCAAGCGAATCACCACGCTACCGCGCCCAAGCCCGCACACATGTTGTAAACGGTCTTATCGTTGAAACGTATCATCGTAAACAAACTACTATGGGTCGTTCTTATCGAGCAGCGTTTTTCCATAATTTCCAATCTTGTTTTAAAAAACAAATAGGAAATATTGAAAATATTGGAAATATTGGAAATATTGGAAATTCTTCAGAGGGAAAAAATGTTTGGAAGGCTTCACGTTCCAATAAACGGGGGGGGGAAATGAAAACAAACGAAAATATTGGAAACATAGGAAAAATTGGAAGTATATGGCTCCGATAAGAATGTCCCTAAGCTTCCAGAAACACTGTGGTATCACACAAAGGACCAACCACACAATAAAGGGGTAGCTTCGGTTTCGCGAAACTATTTCACACTCGTTGCGCTCCTACACGAAGGAGGCACGAAGTCCCGTTCGAATTCCATTTGTGTTTCGAAGTTTATCTGTGCGCGTGTTCTCGGTGAGCACAGGATACTGTGTTGTTCAAACTCCTCAAAGGTCCGGCGTTGAGTTAAGCATGACGCTGATAAAGGTGGTGCCGATGAATACGTCGATAGGTGTACGCTTGATGTTTTAAAGGCCGCATTACTTTGGCCGCTGTATTCCGCACCCAACCAGAGATGTTCAGAATGGGAATGCTTAACCCTTTTAACCACAGTATTGTCTAGGTATATCGAAATCCTTGTAAGTCAAAGGCGATGCTCCAACAATCATGGTCCGTTCCTGAGTTAGTTGACATATCACGAACGACAGAACCCGAACGGCGGAACTAACAGACAAAGGCATTGCACTTCTGGTGCACCTATGCGCGCAATATCTGACGAATAATTGAATTGATACTCGGGCAACCGCTCTTCATGATACACGTCCCACAACGTACAATCTTCACTGCAACCAATCGAGAAAAATATGTAAGGAGCGATGACTGATCAGTTGTTGACTTTTCGTTGCTGGCGTTTCGGCACACAGGAATATTTTCAGGAACCAACTCACCACCCTCCCGGCGGGGTTGTTCGATGGGCTCCCAGCTCTGGAGACACTGTAAGTCCCTTGTTTCGGTGCCATTGTCTGTCGAATACAGATGGCGACGCATGTGAGGCATTTTCTAAGATCGCGTGGTTTGGTCGTGCCCAAATTTGGTCGTTTTCCTCAGGTTAAAATAGGTTGCTGATAACATCTTGGGGCCATTTTAGTGGAGCCTCATGATGCTGGCGAGGATACTGCGTTCTCACCGAGGCTAGAAGAGAGGAAATGTAGCTATGCCGCTATGCTTCAGGTTGTAACGTGCCCGGTATCAAAAACCACATTAGTGTGGAATTCGTTTGTGCACACAGAAGTAGTTACCATCTCGGAGAAGGCCCGCTCACGCGGGGGGACTACAGTATTTAAACCACGCACAAGGACGGTAAATATCAAACTCAATGTTAGTGATGCTCCGATACTTGTCTGCAGTGAAACAGGCGTAGAAATTAGTGAAAAAAAACTGCTGCAACTTGCACACCGTAAAGGTCTTCGGAAAGACCGTAGTCACTTGATTTGCTTGATTGGGCATCTCGGAATTTGTCATGAAAAACCTTTTTGTACAGGAAGATGTGTAAATCTTGTTCAGGGTGGGGTCTGCAGTAGCAAGTTCAATACTTCTTCTGACCTTTGCGCGTGACACTGGGGAGGACACGAAGGGCGACAGCGTACGTTCTATGACGTGTACCGCTTTCCTATTTGTACACCTAATGGAGACATCGCTGGTGTGTGCTCGCCCGCGTTTCCAACGTGCGTTTGTTGGTTTGTATTGCCTCTTCCAGGTCGCTAAGCCAGAACGTGGGTCTGCAATGCATACCTGTCTTGTAAGTGATATATGGTTCCAGAAGTCGTCGTCGTGGCTGGGGCATGCACACAATATATATTACTGTACGTTCTACGTAAAAGCTGATGTTGCAAAATGGTGCCTATGAGTCTTTGGATCGTTTTGAACAGGATATCACTGGTTTGGTTCGCTTCTCAGCCGATGGTCGTCGACGCGCACCAGTATCAATATCGTCGAGGCTTTCCTACTACATTGATGTACCGGTAAACCTTCGCTAACGTTGGTTACTGCGCGTTATACTGCCGATTGATGTACACCGTTCGGGATTGTCTTATGCGAAGCATATACATTTGATCGACCGCAGCAAGAAATGCATTCAAGCATGATCAAACCCATACGGCTACTGTTACCTACTTTTGATCCCGTGCATTTTGTCGAACTGCAGACCTGACTTCACAAACTTTGGTCCGGATTTGGATGAGTTTGAAGCACCCCCGTTTTGCGGTGAGTGGTATATATCGCCAATATAGCGGGGCGTCTGTACGAATACATCCCATCAAGCTAACAGCTTTCACTCTAGACGGCCGTTGACAATACCCTGGATCGACGTAGACTGGAACATGTTATCGCTGAAAGCCGCAAGTCGCTACGCCATAGACACACTGTGTACGACAATCGAGCTTTAGAAGACAAGCATACGCTATGATCGCCTTGGCTTCGAGGCAACATATGTAGTTGTTTCACTACCGTCGCCTACGTGACAACCTTTTACGTATCTGCATGGTGCTATTGACATATCCCTCGCTGGCACGTGTCTCGTGTAGCCTACCACGTATTTTTCAGAATGCTTCTTGACCAATATCTCGCATGTCACTCGCCGGCTACCAACTTGCTGCGTGCACCTCTACGCATCGACGAAACGGATTTGTTGGTGTCATAGTCACCACCCGCCCTGTGGTTCGCTTATGTCTGGCGGTATTCGTGCAGAGTGCCCGGATTTTCCCACCTGTGGTGAAGATGGCGTTGCTTGCGAATGCCAACCCGGAGTGCTAGGCTACAGCTGCGGTATGTTACAAAAAAACACTTAACAATGCTGGTTTTCATTGCAGTGCCGTCCGTAGCAATGATTTTCTTGAAGCTCAGCTTGTCTACCATTCTTAACACAAGTGCCACCTCCATGTAAGGTTGTGTTCGGTGCCTTTTTCGCAACCATGGTATACTGTATTGGGGGTGTTAGTAGTGGCTACTTCTGTCCAGGTGTGCGTAAATATTACGTAATCTGCTAGTTGCTGTAGATGTACGTAGCTCGGTATCTGCAAGTACGGGAGGTGTTGTTGGAGGAGCACTGTCAACCCACAGGACATTGAGACGGACCTTGGTACCCTAATTACGCTGGTTAGCCCAATTATCGCCGAAGGAGGTACTTTGGCGATTGTGTGATAAGTATCTGACCCCGTACAAACGAGTTGGAACACAGTATGAGGACGGGCACCGCACACTACACAAGGCGAACATCAATAGACGGATTCAATATGCCGCGTGCTCGAACATAAAATAATTGACTTAGGCCCATATGGTGTCATCATAAGGCTCGCGCTCTAAACGCTTCGCAAACAAAATGATTTTTTAAGGCGCGCCTGCGGAGAGGCTGCAGCCGGTACTATTATGCACAAGGGTCAGAATACTATCATTCATAGGTGCATGTCTCATTTTACGATGGGAATATTGTCACTGCTTTCACGCATGCTCGTTCTTGTTTTAAGTATTTCACCTCTTATGTGCTCTTTGCCTTGTTTCGCAGTGGGACCATCTTCTTCCGATGGCACCCGGGCCTTCATGTGCCCATCGTCAGGTAAGCGGCAGCTGCCCTGGCGATTGAATCATGGTGATCTTGACCGCAAGTACCTTGTGCTACAACCCTGATCGGGCCGGAGCACGCCACCTAAACAACATTTGATATGCATTCTGTCTGGTCTGGCAGTCATGATCGAGGTCACTAGAAACAGTTCAGCTAAAGGGGTAATGTAGTATAAATGAACTCGTAGTATGGCTGGTCTAAGCGCCATCAATGCAATCGTGGCATGGCTGGTCTAAGCGCCATGCTCAAGAGGTGAACATTACACGAGCTCCGTCGAACAACGAATATATTGGCACGCATGTCAAATTGCACGTTGCAGCACATTTAGGCCTTCAGTTTGGGGGCAAACAGTGCTTCTAGCCTCAGCCACGGGACAATATCATTACACTTGCATGCGCGCTGTGCTACGTTGATGTTGCAGACCAGGAAATCGTTCACCGCGTTATGCGTAGTGCCTTCATCGTATATTGCGTTTGAGTGAGGCAAAGCTGTAGGCCTATTGTGAGCCTCCTAGTTATGATTGCGCTGTCGTACCATAGCACGCACCTTCAAACAAACCATGTCCTTCCAACATGATATTGGGATCCGTAGTCACCTCATGCCGCATCTACCTTGAGTCGTATCATCGTTTAGCTGCAGACATCTTGGAATGAAGACTCCTTAACGACTCAGAGCGGTAGGTTGAAAATGCTGGAAACGTACACACACGCACACGATCCAACGCACACCGGTATCTCTAGGGATATGTAATACATAATTATATACATGCAATGTCACAAGATATCAACTCGGTTAACGATCCAATACAGCCATGTTTTGTTTAAAGTGCTCAAGTTAAATATATTTTTTCGAAACAAATGACAGCCCTATAATTGAAGCACCGACCACTACAGAGCAGCGTCGTGTTCCATTGGTATTTGACGAGGCTAACGTATTTCCCAGTGGCAGTATTTCTAGCAATCAGTTCCCGAAGCTGACTCGAAACTGGCGCTAGAGCATTCTTTTGCGCCGCAGTGCTAGGGTCTCTCACAAGTGTAACAACGGCCGGAACTGTACTATCCCAGTACCGATGATACGCACACGGGATATGTGGCGTACGTATCCAACCACGCAGCAGTAGAGGCCCTTTCTGCGCTTACCCTGAATGTTCGTGGCACACAATCGACAAACTATAGACCCACCCCCTCCAATCATGGCATATTCCACTCCAGACGTCGTGGATGCCTCCGAACGGACAACGGTGACCGTCGAAGCCTCTGCATTCGACGAGAGGACGTCAGGTTCTGGTTGCAGCCCGGACGGCTGCACGCCCGAAAACACGCGAGACACCAGTCTCGATGCCAACTCTCGCTGGTCGTGCAGTGGGAACCTTGTTGAAGGGAACGGAGGTTGCTGCATCGAGTACCACTTCGATGAACCTCAAGACATCGTCAGTATGAACATCGCTTTCCACTTGGGAACGGATAGGACCCGTCTTCTGAATGTGTTCGACAACGGTGATTTCCACAGCCAGATTGAATCCAGCGGCTCGACGAACGGATTCGAGGCATTCGACCTCAACTCCGACGAAACCGCCGACATCATGCTTTGCCTCGACGACTCTAGGCCCGACACCGAGTTTCTGAGCATCACCGAGGTGGGATATGGGGAGCGGCATACGATGTGTATCCAATGCGTTCGGCAATCGCCAGACAATCAACATCATACCCGGAGGCCCTGTAGACGCGCATATCAACCCGTAGCTGTATGTTCATATGTGTGTTCACGATACCATGGCGCATCAGTCTTCGGCTCTGGTCATTCTAGAATATTCGGCACTACAGCCGCGCAAACACGTTAGCGTCCGAACACATGATTTAGGATATCGACTTCAGGGAATGTTTTTTCATCGTCTAGTGTCCTCGGCCAAGCTGTTTTCGTAGTACTGCAATGGTTTATACACTTTTAGGAAGTACGGTCGTGCTTCTTGATCCAAGTGTACGGTTACAACGTCGTTGATATATATTCCAACCGGAGGCGAGTAGCAGACACTTTTGTCGTAGAGAGGAAGTCGATGGTGGGTAGGGCTATATATGAATGTTATGCCAGGGATGGCTAATTGAATCGTTGGTACTTCGCAATATGTCTGTATAGCGTGGACCGGTGCATGCCGATATGCTAAACGTGAAACCCAGGTAGAGTTCCTGGTCAAAGTGAATACATTGTTTAGCGGAAAAAAATATATATTTGGTCAGAGGGCCTGTCATTCGCCAATGGAGTACGCGCACCACAACCCTCTACAGCCAACTCAAACGTACGGAATTACAAACCGTCACGCTCGAACTATTATCCTGAGGCTCAGATTGCATAACGAAAGAAACTGCCTCACAAACCGCTTCGGCGGCAAGTGAGGCAAGTCAACAATTGCCAACACAAATGTGTCCGTGGTGAATATTTGTCACCCTGACAATACCAAATTCGAGCTCCGCGCACGCCTTTATTTAAAAAGACGGCTGTAAGAGCGTGCGTTCGAGTAGAAAGTGACACTTCAATGTATTATAATGTGTGTTATTGCTCTGCGGGGTTTATACGTGACAACGGCTAATGATGAGTCAAGCGTATCATGCAGCTGTGGTGGCTTGATCCAGTGTACTTGACGTTACACGTCAAGCTTTGTACGCACAAGGAATCGATTTCCGGTAGGGATTAGAGATTACCCGCAAGCAGGTGTACTACGAGAAACAGGGGTATATGACGACACTAGCCACGGTCTGCCATTTTTTCCACCACATAAAGTTGGCGATGCTTCAGTTTTGTCCGAGACACTGACGCCAACGTTTGGTACCCTTTGCTTGCACACGTTTCGCCGCAATGTCCAGGTGCAATTCTTGGTCATGTAAAGGGCTTATCACCTCCTTCCTGGAGCGGAGTTCATCACGACGGAAGAAAGCTATTCCGTTTATTGTCTGTCTGTTGTACTCCGTACACCTGTGTGGCGCATACTATTCGTATTTTTGTTGGGCATATAGTGCGCAATAGAGGGATGGCGCGTGCACGCGTGCCACTGTGCATGCCGCGCGATGGGGCCCCATGATGTATTGATCGGTGTGATAAACTGTGTATCTGAAGGTATCTGCTGGGGGAAACGCGTGGAAGAACGCCTCGTCCTAGATGGCGGTACCCCTGTCTACTACAGCTTGGGTTAACCTTATGTACGAGAAATCTTTGATATCCTTTCGAGTTCGGCCATTGATGACGTGGGTTGCTTTATTTCGGCGCCATATTCTTGTCTACTACATGTGGGTTTGACCTTAGAGATGACGACTCTGTGGTCACCTTTCACCTTTGACCATTGGTAACGTGGGCTGCTATATATGGAAGCCGTATATTTTGTGTATTGATATGCTTCATGTGTCAGGCCTCACTCAGTCCGTGCGAGCTGGTTGTGGTGAGGAAGTTTATAATTAGACAGTGTTCGCTATGGTTATATTTTATGCCTCAAGGTCGGAAATCGGACACGATGGACAACTGCGCCACGCCCAACTATGGCGCAAGTGCGCGTTCTGATACCGAGGTCGACAATTGAGTAAATACTTTGATATTCCATCGCAGTTGACTTCAGAACACCGAGAGCTATGTTAGGATACTTGATGGTTGCTGATGATATGGTGAACCATTTGAGGGAGAGATTTGGGTGCAACCGATGGTAAGATAGTTGATCCCATCAGGGAGGACTAGGTACCCACCCTTTATCAGGAGGGGACACCGCCGGAAGCGCTTCGAAGAAATTGCAAGCACTCTCTGGCTGGCAGATATATTTGGATGTGGCGCTGAAAAGGTAGTATATTGATATCCATCACCAATTATGGGTTTGATTGTTTGGCACTGGTGGTTGTCTTATTCATTCCGGCCTTCTGTTTTGAACGTGTGCATCGCATTCATCATCTCGGCTCCCGACATGTCGTCCCCGTTTGTGTGCAACCCGTACAACACGCTTTCCATAATACATTGGGATATACAGGTATTACATTACTGCTGGCCAGGAGATTTCGCAACAATCTACACTTCAACCTTCGCCGCAGTTACATATTTCCCGTCAACTGCATGCACACGATAAACCCACTTACGGGTGATAAGTTCAATCTAAGCAGCGTGGTGTTTCGGGCCAACACCATGGGCGTCCGCGTGGTGTACCTTGCAATATGCTCCTTCCGAGGCGTGCCCAGAACGCCTTGCCTTTTCCAGGCTTGTATTAGTTTCAAATGCGTGTGCTTGTAGTATGACAAATGCGCTCGAAAATACTTACACGGTTCGGTCCGAAAGTGTATCGCCAATCATAGTGTGACACTTGTGCCTTCTCCCGAGGCTGATGTCGCAGTAATCGGCTCCCGCTCTCTGATTGCTGAAAAATCTCATAGCCGCTGGACCGCGGCCAATAGTTTTGCTTTCGGTCATATGTATCAACAACAGCTAACACCTTCTTATGGTATTATATCGTGGGAGGACAGTTAGAAGCATACCCAATGCTTTCGTTAACGATGGTTAAAACAAGTGTGATAGCTTACGATATGGTCACTTGCGACCCGAGGCCTAGCCCTTTGAAAGAAACTTCGTTTTTGCTTTGTGGCCTACCGGGTGTTGGGTGTGTCAGGCTCGCGCTTGGACAAAATAGTCGATTTCCAGCCTAGTCGCAGAACTAATCAGGACGCTTCGTGCTAGGCCTCTGCCGTATTACCCCATGCATACTTGCTCTACCGTTCACAACATAGGTGGTTATGTCTCACGTAATGCACGTCTTACGTATCTGTGCTGAAAACGGATGGCAAGCGAGTGTGCTTAATTCCTTTTGAAAATAAACGGGTATACACTGTTGATTAGTTCAACCCCATTTTTAGACACCTAATACACAATATGGTTTGCCTTCTTCGGGGTGGTTATGAGTGATTAAGGCTAAACCTCATGCTAAGCATGGTCGGATGGTAAATATACAAAAATTATCACCGTATGCCGCATAAAGCGCATGGTAGTACACACCACATGTCAAGCCCACACCGCTACAAGAGCAAAACCCAGGCGAAAATAGTTTGTGAGTTTTTGTTACCAAACATTCTACACCAGGGATACGTTGAATGCGGCACCCCCTTCGGAGGTGTGCCTGGAAACATATTCAATCTGTGAGGTGGGCACCCACTGCGAACACCATCCACCCACACCATGCACTGGTATACCGATACTAGTATGGAGGAAACTGCTTTTTTTGTGTTTCCCTCCCCATTTCATATCTTCGCACTTCCTTTCTCTCTCCTTCCTATTCGTAACAAAGACCCGGCGTCACAAATTAGGTTCCCCTCCCTCCTCTCCCATTTCGGTTCTTGCCTTGCATTTTACTCGTGAGAAGATTTCGGCACTTTCTTCCCTCTCCGACTCTCATCTAATTGTGTTTACCCACGCTATAATATGGCCTCTCGACTATTGGTCCATTTGATAATAAAAATCTCCATATGGAGACTCAAACCCTCGACCTCTAACCTAACAGTCTTAGTGGTTACCTTCTAGACCACCGGGGAGACGGGCTAAGAGACATAAACGACGCCCGATTCCGGATGTTATCGATACAAATTAGCACAAGCTGCTACGGTAGGATGTCACTGTAACTGCTGCTGTGTTTACAGAGCCGGGTTTGGATAAGAAAGTAGATTCCGTATCAAGGTGGAATCAGTGGGGGTGTTCGACGGACAGTTCGTCGGAAGTGCGATCGTCGGGAACCCCATGTTCGAATGCGGTCTACAGGTGTAACGTTTCTTTTTTCAGTAAAACAACGAAGCGGATTTGTTTACGAACATCCCCGTGTTTTAGGCGTGACCTTGCTATCACCGGAATCGCGTGGGATGGAAAAGCACACTGGTTTCATACCAACGTCTCTCATTCGTTGGTACAACCCTAGTGCCTTTGCTGGCACGCCTCCTTGTTGTAAAGCCCCAGCAACCTCTCCTCCTGGTTACAACACCCCCTGCAATCTGGCCAGGGTCTGCTCAAATTCCTTATCAATCTAAGTTACCGCCTGCGCACGCTATCACACCACCATGTCTTCTGGACGAGTGTGTTCGAACTCATTGGCAACAGATGTCCCGTCACAATGTTCCGCTCGGTATCGCATCCTCTCGTTACTTGGGCAAGTTCAATGCCACAGTCGTTGGAAGAAGCAACATTTCACACAGAAAATGAAACAGACTACTACTACTGTAAGGGCCCGTTTTAACGAAGAAGAAAAAAAAACAATTTGGAAAAAAAAAAAAAAAAATCCGCTTTTCATTGGTCAAAACCCGCACCACCACCCAAGATTATCCCCCAAGATCCTAATCTTTGGTGCTGGTGCGTGTGTTGACCAATGAAAAGCGTATTTGAATTTTATTTTTTTCCAAATTGAATTCATTTTGTACTCGTTAATATGGGCCCTAAGAAAGCCTTGAAATTAGCCGAGCCCACGATTAATTGCATGGCATGCCGAGGGCAAAACGTCGACGGAATAAGGTGTGAGGAGTTCCTTGAGCGTAACCTAGTACATGTATTGTGCGTGTGTATATGGGGCGTCGCCAGACCGTCGCGTGTACCAGATTATGTTTTCTTGACCAACTGTGTAAACCCGGCAAGCGACCTCACTGGTAATTCTCCAAGACCTTCGACGAATAATTGGCACGCTAATATTTCGCCGGGCACGTCTGGAGTGTTCTTGTATGGTAGGTTTCTGTGTGTCTAGTGTCTTATGGTCATAATGAACAGCAGTATTCCAATTACCCCACGAGCACGAGTGACTAATGAATGCGTTGGGCTATAAACAAGGATTTGCATACTTGTATAGTTAATTGGTTCCTCTCCCACACCGGCGTACACACACCTTTGTTTATTATCCCGGGAACGGCGGGATATTCCACCTAGCTGGATGTGCGGCTGGACGTTTTAGGGGCCCCTTCGACCAAATTACAGTGAGTAAAGAACGGCATTTGAAAAAACGAAAAAACAATCAGATTATATTGGTTGCACCTATATATACCAAACGTATATAAGTAGTCTACATCGGCACTTCGTGCGAAAAATATGAACCGCGTATCGTATAGATATAAAACCAGATAGGAAAGTAAGACCCGAGATCGTACGGTTTCGTGTTGCTTTAAATAGCCCGTTGAACTGGTGCAAACTTGAACCAATCAATGCGTTTACTCAACCAAAATGTTCTATTTCGCAAGCGTTCTCGCCGGCTTCGATCGTTTGGTCTAATAGCGCGCCCCGGATTTTGCCGTCACAAATCAGTGACCATCCCGGCCAAGGCAATCAACATATTTCGTTCAGCTTACCGAAGCCACACCCAGGAAATCAAGTGTGAGTGACTGAAGCACCGCCAGTGACAAACGCCGTAGTAAGCAGAGTGAACGTAGTCTTACAAAATTGAAGTACGTGTAGCGGCAGAAAAGTAGGAGTATATCGGTAGCATACAGTGTCACTGTTCGTAGTGTCCTAAATAGTTGAAGAACCTACTTACATACTAGTGCCCAACAGCAGTCAAGTCGTATAACATAGTGTTGCACGAGTAGCGCCTGTAATGCATGGTATCATGTTGTTGTACATATATAGCAGCAATAGTATACGAGTAGTGCTGCTGTAGTTTTGAATGGCCCTACATACTACAAATACATACAGTACTATAACAGATGTGGCGCACTCCACACACCAGGCATAAACAGCAGGCTTTTTCGCGGTACTGGTAGCCCTACTTCGAAGTATATAGCCATGCAGTAAAAGTACTATTTCCAGCTGCTATTTAATAATCGCTTAGCAGTACATAAATATTCCAAAAACGTAAGAGCCTAGGGGTAACTGCCTATCTCACCCAGCCAGCTGCAGTATCCCCTTCGGGGGTCAGGTCGGGTCAACATGCTCAAGTTCCCGAAGGTCGTAGACAGCAAGGGCTGATACCTCCGAGGGGGCATGGAGTGAATTGACACACGACACGAAGTGCACGAAGTGAGACGTGGAAGTGTGGAGGGCGTAAGCTATATTTTGACCCATCCGCCGGAGGATATAAAAAAAAAAAAAAAAGTATTCCTATGGCCGCCTTCCCACTGCCTTTGGGACTATATCGTGGCTACAATTATTTCGAAATTTATGAGCTCGCCTGAAGTGTCCATGTTCGCATGCCTTTCCGTGCCATATGCAAGGTAGAGACCCTTTTAACAGAAACGACAGTTTGTTCAGAGACAGCAGTACTCGTATGTATTATTATTATTATTATTTATAGTATAATGGTATAGGATTGGAAGGCCGGTAATTACCTCATTAATTTTATATAGTTGGTCCGTTCTCGTAAGACGTGGATAGCATTCGTATTCGGGGTATTTATCGTAAGATCGGGAGGGCCATACTTTAGGCCGTTCCGGGCCCGATGTCATCTTGGCCCGGAATAAATAAGACCTACTTTTCGAATACGCTTGAGTTTAAAAGAAAGTGAATAGCATGAACGATGCAAAAATAGACAACCCTGCAAGGAGATACTCTGTGTCTCACCAAGTTCTCTAACACGTGGCGTCATCGGCGCTCAAAAAACGATAGAACGAAGCAAAATCAGCATTTATGGACAAACCAATCGGAACTACAGTACTACGGTGGTATTATAGTAGTAGGTGGGAGTGGTATATATGGAAATGCAGTTATGTAGTAGCTGCAATTCGTTATAAAGGTGAAAGTCTAAGCAAGAGGCCAAAAGCAGGAACTCAAGAACACCTACAAATTATGTCAAGTATAGTGTTTCGTGCATACAGCATTTGTTAGTATTGCCTCGAAGATCGAAAGAGGGGGGATCTTGTTTCGGTTCTTGCCAAGAACACTTCGTACACATGATATATATATATGTTGTTGTTGTTGTTGTTGTTGTCTTCACATTAAACCCGTTCTTTCTACTCAACCACATCATCAGTACACCCAGTGCCTGTCCTGATTCCCAATCCTAGAGAGATACAGATTATGTGGTCACAGTGTTATAAGGCTTAGTTCGGGTAGGCGATTGGTTAACCTTTTACCAGTATAGCCCAACGGACTATGACCTTAACAAATGGCGACGTCGGCAGAACATGAGTTGCTGGCCGTGAGTTCGAATCTCACCTCCACCATGAAAACACTTTTTAAAGAAAAGTGAATTTCCTCATGTCATGAACCTGAAAAATACTCTCTGGGTCCCCATAACATTGGAACCGCGAGGCCAATTGGCTTTGACACGACGACCCGTATATCCGGTCTGTCCTGAATATCCCGCCGGTCCAGGGGGGGAGAGTGTTATAAGGCTTAGTTCGGGTAGGCGATCGGTTAACCTTTTACCAGTATAGCCCAACGGACTAAGACCTTAACAACAGACTGTGAAACAGAGAAAAACCAAAACAAAATAAACGCAAATTAATGGGTAAAGCAAGTGAGATGCGTAACGTACCGGGTACGAGAACACAGCGACACGAGCCGAACCAAAAAATAAGAACAAAAAAGACAAAAAAACACAAATTCTGAAATGAAACAGAATACAAATGACGCAAATGTACTATTTAAACATGTTTACATACTTACCTCGTGTGGGTGCTGCACATTTATGAATGAGCGGAGTTGAATTCCCGTTAAAGCACGATGCAATGCGGTGGAAGGACACGCCAAACTTGCAAGTTAAATGGTAAAAACAAAATTTGGCCGTTATTATCCGATTACTTTTGCTAATCCTAAATGTTCAGATATATTCGAGATTAACGTGTGAAATAGATTCCATACATATTATATACGGTAACATTGTTCAGCGGGAAAAATAATAGAAAAGTAAAACAACACAAATTGTGACAGAACGCCTACAACATTCTGGAAAACCTTTCCGTTAATAACGGCCCAATTTGCATATACCATCTGAAATTGCACATTTCTCTGACGGCGTGGGGTCCTGACTTCGATCGTGTCGGTTCGCCCAACTGGATGTCTATGTATCATGTCGGTAAAATCGCGAGTGCGTGGGTTTCAGCAATAAATGTCAATTACCGGCAATTAATTTGGCACAATGATAATGTTGCATGTACCCAACCCCAACAAAACACGTGCAGCCGCACAACAACTCTACCGAAGCCCGCCCAATTCAACCGAAGGCAGGATGCTGTAAAAGGGACATTCTTATCGAGCAACTCTTCCCAATAGTTTCGAATATGTTTTGCCAAACAAAAAGGGAAAAAGAGGATAAAGAGGAAATATTTCCTTTCTTGGGAAATTCTTCAGAGGGCAAAATGATTGTAAAGCTTCGCCTTCAAATTAATGAAAAAATGGGGAAAATGGGAAAAATAAATATGCGCGAAAAAGGAACATGGGAATTTTGGAAATGCATGGCTTCGACAATATACGAGCAATGCCCCGGCGTTGGTGCGTGTGCGTCTCATGTCATTGGAAATATATTTAGAAGAACGCGTTTGGTAAGATTTTCACGCGAGTTGTGAGAAAGCGGTACCTCGTCGCGATTCAAAACTGAGGAATGTGGGTGCCGGTGCAGACAAAGCTTGGGACGCGTGAAGAAACCAACTTAGCAAGTCTGGTTGGTTATCATTATATGAGCAGAGAAGCAAACTACGAACGTACCTATATGATATATATATATGAATATACGAGTATGTATATATATTTAAAAAAAAAAAAAAAAAACAGCTGTGAGCTCGAGGATTTCGTCGAAGCTCATCTTTGCTAGCTGAGTGTAATACTTCGATCGCGCGTACTTAAGGATTTTATATGTCGTCATGTAGGATGTACATCCCGTATAAGGGGGACACAATCTGAGGCTGTAGAATTCAGGAAGTAGGTGTCTATTTGTGGGGGGAGAAATAATTGAAATTAAATTAAAATTAAAATTAAACTTAAACAGTCTGAAATAAACGTACCAGGTATACTATAGTGTGGGTCTACTATTTGTAGCCATGTATGGTATATAATAAATCATATAAAATAATACCCGATCAAGAATTCCTCGTTTACTTAAAATAACACCCGTTTACTATAATACGTATTTCGTATGTGCGTAGGGGGGCGCTATATTTATATTTATGCTCGATGATGAAAACGACGTATTGTCTGGAGATAAAATGAATTTATACGTAGGGTAAACGGAAAGGAAGCACGAGGTACGAGCGTCGAGAGCTCAGGTTTTACTCTTTGCAGTATGTTTGCTGTACTTATGAGATTGCATACGTTGCTGGTGTTTTATGGTTTCGTGAGGGCTGAGATCGCATGTATGCGTTGCTGGTGTTATTTATCATACGATTTCGTGAAGGATATAGGTCTGTGATTATTCTAAAGCGGTGGTATCGAGGTCAACAATAACAACAGGTGTTTAGGTTAGGGTGCGGGGAGAGGGGGTTAGTACGTAGGGTGGATGGTGGGAGATATATTGCATTTAATATTGTTGAGTATGTATCGTATTTCATCACATGCCATTTGGGTGAAAAAGTGTCAGGGCGGAGATGATGTTGTTTATATACTATGTACCAGGTATTCTTTACACTGACAGGTATTTTTGGTGTTGTCATGTACCTGGTAATAATATTGATCCATACATAAATTATCAAACCCAGTAACTCCCTGTCTTTGTAGTCTCGGATCCACGTCGATCCACGGTCCATTCTAGTCCCGTTGATCAGGTCGTGTCGGCATAGAGGATCGCTGTTTTACGTACTCATCATTCCTCATTCATGGTGTATGTGGGAAATCTATAGACAGGTTCTCGCACGCACGTGGTTGTTCACCTGGTAGTATGCGGAGGAGATCCAGAAGAAGTGGTCTTAGTTTTTTGCAGTCACAGGCGTTCGAGCAGTGCACTTGAAGCTACAGCCCCTTTGCTTTCCACCTAAAGCTCTATCGGGCAGTACGCAAATCACAAAGGTCTGGACCAAGACCCGGTGCCGCAAGCGCTAAAGGAAGGTGGTATGAGACGAGCTCAAATATATATATATATATATACGTATACGATTATAGGTATGGAGGGCCCTCTTCAGGAAAATTCTATATGACCACCGCAGACTTTGAAAAAAACAAATGCCAGGTAAACGCTTATTTCTTTTGCTCCGACCTACTCCCTATGCGCAGGTGTAAAAAGCGTGATTAATGTGGGCGATTGTTTTGGTGGCAATAGCCGGATCGATTCAACGCCTGTTCATGCCGAAACGTGCCTCTTACTCAAAACCGACCCCTCATACCTCTGGTGCCAAAAGAGGGGATTGAAAAAAATGCCAGTTTCTCCGGCTGCTGATACTGTTTTCACTGAGTTTTTTCGACGAGAGCGCCGACGAGCTATCTAGTAGGGGAACCAGCCTGGGTCTCAAGGTCCACCGTTCGTAACATCCTACGTGACCACACCAGAATGTAGATACGAAACAGGATCTCCGAAACGATCGCAATTCATTTCGCTGAGCGCTTTCGTTTTTTATATCCAAACACAGCAATGCCTGCCCTCCCTCGCAGACCCAAACGCCCTGACACTTGGTAGAAACTGTAGTGAACAAAATGCAGAATAGTCGGGGACAATTCCGAATGAGCATTATAAGTGGAGTTATGTTGTGTTCGGTAGTCCTGATATGGTCTACTTGTACCAGGGACACGGAGTATCGCTGATGTAAAAAATACTTTTTAAAATACCCAACTTTTTGTTGTTGTTTTTTACCGAAGTGGCCTCTATAATGCCTCTTTATTTACGTGTGAACCCTTAAGAACCGGTCTCACGTTTTGGGGGGAGACTATTTGGAAATAGTGTAGGATGAGTTTTGCAGTTCTAAAAGGGTTAAGGACTACACGCCTTTTAGAGGGGGGAAACCCATCTTGTCTACAGTAACTACTAACTACATATTATATCATACATATGGTGTGGGGGGATCGGATTTCGGTTCTGCACTGGTATAGTGCAGTACTGTTAGGTAAAATTTTTCCCCCCCAAAAAACCCCTGAAAATTCATACTAGATTTTAACATACCTCCTGTCAACATGGTTGATTGGTTCATACCCTTGTATGTATATGTCTTTCCCCCCCTGCCCCCCCCTTTAACAATTATAAAGGATAAAACGTTGTTGTTGTTCTTACTGATTGCCACTAAACATACCTTATAGGTACAAATAAATAATGCACACTATAAAAAACCCAAATCACTCATTAATTAAAAATTCATCCGGGTGCTTTTAAGTTGTACTCCATAACCTATCCTCACACACCTCTTCTTATATACCAGACATGGCTACAAATAGTAGAACCCCTCTATCACGTAAACTCGTCGGAACACTATAGTATACCTGGTACGTTTATTTCAGACTGTTTAATTTTAATTTTAATTTGATTTAATTTTTCCTTCCCCCACAAATAGACACACACTTCCTGAATTCTACAGCCTCAGATTGTGTCCCCCTCATACGGGATGTACATCCTACATGAGGACATATAAAATCCGTAAGTACGCGCGATCGAAGTATTACACTCAGCTAGCGAAGATGAGTTTCGACGAAATCCTCGAGCTCACAGCTGTGGTTTTTTTAATTTTTTAATATATGTATCGCGCACTTTATACTGTCGAAGGCACGGAAAAAATATACCAATACATAGCTTGTGAAAGGCACAAATGTACGCACATTTACCAACGTGAATAAATTTTACCGAAATGCCACCAAGACCAGCCTGTATACGTACAACCGGTACGAGGTATACGTGAAAAGCGGAGCATTCACTTGTAAGAACGTCATGACCATCTCGGGGTAAAATAATCGAAACAATGCACCGGGATAATTGTAATCGTAGATGTTCCTCAAATATATTAATCGGTCGTTGTTTTCATTGTATCCTATACACGTAAATACGTACAATCGATACTCGTACGTTTTGCGAGTATATCCCGATAATGTTTTTCAGCTTCGAACCTTTCGTATTTCAGATCCGCCCACAGATATTATATAGCAGTCACTCTCCCCCTCTACCCCATTCCACATTCCCCTCTTCAATATTCCAAGGCTACGTACGGTGAGTGCCTTCCTGAGTATCGCGAGGAGAACGCGATACTGACCTCCCTAGTCAACTCGCGTCAAGGTTGCCACTACTAATAGACGCCTTCTGCGTTCCGCGTCATTATCCGCAAAACGCGAAAATTCGTCCCTGTTGGACTTCAACGAGCGAGTTACGACGATATAACGTAGACCCGCTTCATGGAAGAACGACACGGAGCGTACGAGTATATATAAGATGTGTATGGATCACGCAAATATTAGTGTCGATAATTGTGCCGACCACTACGAGTACAGTCTGTGGTGTATCTCTAGATCACGGCGAGTGTGTTTTTCTCCTACAGCAGTATTTTTTTTTTGTTCATCAAATTAATTTTATCTTCGCCCTTCTAGTCTCCCTCCCTCATTAGTCGTAACTCTGATGCGGGGTCACTAAGTAGGCTCTTCTCCTCGCTTCCCATCACGGTACCTACGTGGCTTTCAGGACTTTCTTCCCCCGTCTATACTCTGTCTCGTCGAATTGCGCCTACGCGCTACCCACGCTGTAATAGGCGCTCTCGACAGCTTTGGCGTCATTTCAGGCTCAAAATCTCCTTACGGTGACTCGAACACTCGACTTCAAACTTGACGGGCTTCGGGGTCTACCAGGTAGACCACAGGGGCTACCACCTCTGTCTCCCATTATAAATACTACAACAGTACGAGTAGTTACGGCGACGTGTAGACAAAGGTAGGGATAAATCATCAGTACGGAACATGAACAAAGAGCCCAACATTTATAATTGATGTGGGGTTCTTCGAGCGACAAGACTCCCAGTATTTATTTAAGGGTTTCAGCTAAAATCAGGTACACCTCGTCACTTTGGTGCCATAAACAGGTACTACACTAGAACCAAGTACAAATCACACGCTACGACACCTTTCATTGCCCAGCCTCACATCGTACCTGTTTTGGCATGAAATGGTCAGGCAAACCTGGACTTGTCTACTTCGTTTGGCTTTCATCTGATTTTGGCGAATTTTGAGCCAATCAGAGGCCATAGGTACCCTGCCTCCTATAAGCCCCACACGAAGACATCTTCAGTACACTCAGTGACCGTCCTGGTTCCTCATCCCAAGTACACGACAACAGTAAGTAGTATGTTATGTGGTCACAGACACAAAACACACCTAATTTTCTCTGTTCCCTAGTATTTTGTCCTCACTTCGGGAATCGATGCACTCAAAACAAAAACTTGTGGGGGATAAGCTATGAATGCACGAAAAAATTTTCTCGATGTGGATTCGTGGCTGGTTGTAAAAACAAGCTTACGCGGAGAGCCTGAGCAACTGCAACTTCCATAACTACCTCTACCGCATACGTACATATCAGCTGTGCCAGCCATAAAAAATGTTTACACGTGGGGATGGCCAACATGCCCGCTCATCAACATTTTGACATTTGTTTTTTTTTAGACTCTGCTGTGAAGTTGATCCACTATTTACTGTCGAAAGACTTACGAGTATAAAAAACATACAAGAATAGGGCCGACAGTCAACCTCTCAAACGTGCGGTTACATATATACATACAAACATACATACATACATACATACATACATACATACATACATACATACATACATACATACATACATACATACATACATACATACATACATACATACATACATACATACATACATACATACATACATACATACATACATACATACATACATACATACATACATACATACATACATGTTATACCTACGTATCTCTGTGTCGTAGTTTTGTGACCACAGAACTGGTACCTTTTTAGGATGAAGAATCGGCACGGACACTGGGTGTGCTGGATGTCGACGGGTAGAAAGGAAGGTTTAATGTGAAGAACACACACACGTAGACAACATTTTATCGTGAAACTTGCACCAATATTATACCTCGGTCGTGTGTTGTATGTGTAAGTGTGCATGTTTTCATACTTTTGTATGATAAATGTATCACATTTGTAGAGTGATGTCAATGGACCATGTATTCCGGTTTATTTCGCATAGATTCCGGTGACAGTTATATTGACAACACAGCCAATGCTAGATTACCTGTGTCGACAACCAAATTAGCCACATCCAATACAGTAAATTTCATCTTAAATGGCACGGGGTAGTAGGAGGAATCTGGGTGGGCTTCTTCTATAGCATCGATATGTGCCAGGCGGGGACACCTTAATTCACTAGGTAAAGCCCTTTGCTGAAAGATGGGTAACACGGTCACGCCTGTGGTTTGTACACTGACCGTCGCGTTTCCCTAGACGAAACACACTCTGGTTTTCTCGACTCGACTCGTGGTCTGTGGGAGTAAACATGGGCTCAGCCAAAATCAGGGTCAGCATAAGTACACAAACGTGGCATCGAGCCCGAGCCCATATTCGTGTTTGTTTCTTGGTGTCCAACAGTCTGCGTACCGACTTGAAACGCGCAAGCTTTGTGACACCGTAGACCGTAAAGTCAGGTCAACAAACGTTATTTATTTATCAATTATCGCCTGTCACCTTGTCGATGTACGCTCGCGTTCCACCCTCGCAATCAACACAGGTACTTGTCAAGAACGCCATACCCTGAACCATGCGGCTGTCCAGTCTACTGGTGCCACTAAGTTTGGTCGTGGCCACCGCCGATGGTGAGATATAACGTGCGATAGATCGTCGAAATCGCGTACGTGTGGTTTCGTGCGAGATCACGCATCGACAACCGACCAGGGGTTCGCCCCGTTTGCATTTATGTGAGCGAAGAGTTATCTTTACACTCGCGCGCGGTTTTCCTGAACTTGTTCGCACACGAGGGCTGGCGATGGCGTGAGCATGCCCTTGAAATACAACCCGGTTTCATTCAGCAGCAAATGCGTTAGTGGGAACAAGTGGTTCCAAGCCTGTCTACCAAACCACGCAGAAGTTAGAGCCCAGTTAGATAGTCGTGCTTGTAAAGAGTAGTATCATGTGTTTCCGGCATTGTCTCTCACCATTTATTAATCACGTATGCCTCCGTTTGTTTATGCTGCAGGTCTTAATTCATGCCTGTCAGATGGCAGATGCTCTTCGGGATCGAACGAGCTGTATGTGGTAGGTACCGTCTGAAGTTTGTACACAAATTTCTAACCCTCGCCTTACCGTATGAAATTTATGCGCACATTTCGTTGAACGTAAATCTATTGATGTTCGGTGACAGGAGTTAGTACAATGATGTTACATATGCCTTGTGGCCAAGAACATTTCGGAATAACTTGTATTATTTTTAGGTTTTCCCAAACGGGGTTGGGAAACATATCACTTCAAGGGAATATCTAGTTGTTATCGAAGAGCCTCCAAATGGTGAGTGAAGAGTGATTTATATATACAGCATGAGCAATAGGCCACCCTTAGCGAACAGGTTAAACTACATAGCATGGTACACTGGAATATTTCGTTAATTGATCGGGAACACTTCCCGCCAAACACGAGGAGGGATAGTCCATTACCGCATGGTGTGTCCTACCTTTTTGTTTGTATTAGCGTGTTGAAACAATTGATCAACAATAATATTTGGTACCGACGTAAATTATTTCCCAATGATTGCTGCACCAGACATTTCCACAAGCAACCCGGTGGATACGCGCAGTTAAGAAAATTATATTCTTAGGGATGTTCTACTTAAACATGTGTTTGGCGGTACCACTCAAGTACATACATCGGAACTTTTTTCGCGCCGCTGATTGACAGCCTGGCTTAGTACTCTGCGCCTCATGCGTCGTTGTTGGATAGACCGATGATCCGGCTAATCTGCGACCGTTGGGCTCACACAGAGTCTAGTGGTAACGTTTCGGGATTTGCATGTTGTCATTTCCGTCTATTGATTTCACAAGTCTTGAAGAGTTAGCAAACGTATAATTGTTTCGGTACGTCTCTGAGGGTGTACCTAGACCCAAACCAGTACATCGTGTGCTCTGTTACCCCCTCTCCGTAGAACCCCTCCAGCTATCACTTTACGGGTGCCCCCCCGTCGAAATTCCGCAATCCAAATGGAAAGGCGGCGTTGAGAGAAAATCAGTGTCTAAGCAAATGGGGGGACATCATCGTTATCACGGTACCTAACCACCGTCTCAGTATAGGCCGTCCGTCGCATTTTCGGTAGTACTGCGGAGGGGTGGATACGAGGGTGTGGTGCACATGAAATATGTACCAGTGGATGGTATGCTGATGCCGCTTGACTCGTGCTACGTCCGAACGAGGTCTCCGTTTCCGAAGACAGCAACCATGTAAACACAGACGTGTTGCGAACAAATGCTTTACGAACAACGTAGTGTACACGACCTCTCCACCCATTTCGTATTGTGTCCCTTCCGCGCTTACAGGAGTGGTGTTGTGTGCCCTTTACTGTAGTAGCGTTTAACAACCTTGTGTATTGTGCATCGCGTAATTTACCGATGACGTGTGTTCGTCATATGACTCAAAGGTGTGTATTCTGCTGGCATTCATCTATTAATAGACGGCATGGCGCACTTTTTATAAAACTACGTACATTTTGGAAGAAAAAATATTTTGGAGCTTTCGACATGCCGGGGTCAAGAGTGTATTTTCTTGTCGTTGCCGGTACGTGTTACCGCCAATTTATCGCGCAGATGGTCCACCATTCTCTATTGTCACGTCGATGTTCATCGTAGATTATCAACTCGATTTCCCACGCTTTCCGCGACGAGAAAACGCCATACACATGCAATGGTTTGGTTTGTGGGAGCGATAAAATTATTTAATCACGTTAAGGGAATGGTATGTTTTTTGCTTATGCTCAAGGTACCTTCGCTTCTGTGGCATCACGGACGAAGACATCCCTGCTCTCGCGGCGTGTTTCGACAGCATTGGGCGAGATGCGGTTGAATTGATGTGAGTATATCTATCCACAAGAGCGGACAGTAGCGCCTAGTTCTTCTGCCAACGATATACCTGTTAGACACTTTGTACAGCAAGGTTGTCCGCCAAATCATGGGTGAAATTGACTATGGAGTAGTACATCGTCCTTCGTTTCTCCCGGGATTGTCTAACTGCTTGGTTTGCTACCACACGTGTATTGCGGAGGGGGCTATTTGTGTGAGAAGCTTTGTATGTCAATATATCATAACATATTGGCGAGAAAAGGTGTGGAACTGCTCGGGTGAGGACCCTGATGGCATTTCCCTGGTATGCCCGCCGTATCTATGTTTAGCAAGGCCGTTGAATACCATATTTCTACAGTTCATGAAGTTTGGAGTCCGCCGACCAAATTTGATATACGTATCGTATTTAAGATATATGGCGAGCACTTTTTCGGGTTGTACACCATGATATCAGAATTGTATCGCAACTGCCAAAACCGATCGATGCTGACATACGGCTACGCACGGCGTTCTCTTCCGTCAATTTCCTTTTGACGACCATCGTTTTCGCTGACCAGAACCCTTGAAGCTAACGAGCTCACCACCCTGCCGTTCGACCTCTTCGACGGTTTTGGGGCACTGCAATTCTTGTGAGTGACGATAACAACGAAAATGACTACTGCTTCCAGACTACCGGGCGTTTCAGCCGTGCTGTGTCACCGTACGACCTGGCTTTCCCATCTATGTTTGGAATGCCTTAAGTGTCTTCTCTTGGTGTGTTCGCTGCGTGCTCGTGTAGTTCGCTTGATCCATCAACATCAATATCTCTGCTTAGAGAGTAGGCATCTTCTCCCTTAAGGCCACGGTGGCTGTCGACCATCCCCTGGGTCCCGCTTTCAATTTTTCGACCAAAAATATATATATTTTTTTCACGGTTTCGAAACGGGACTGTCAACTTTCCGCCCAATGAAAGGCTGGCACGTACCTGATATTAAACAAAAATCGACGCAGAGCTATGGGTATCGCTAGGTGGCATATTTGGGCGGTTAGCACGGCGTGGGCCTGCGGCACCATGGCGACTCCACAAGGTGAGGGGACTACCAACTACCCAAATCAAGGCGCCTGCTGAAATTTGGCTGTTTTTGGTGCGCTATGTGTTGAGAACCGGTGGGCTGTCATTTTTGGGTCCGACCGGCAGCTCTGAGTCCGGGGGCTTAGGGTCCCCTCACGAATAGAGACACATTAGGGGCTGGCGCCCTGCTAGAGGTCCAGCTCCCCAGCTTAGTGCTGTTCCTAAGCGCCCGTTGCCTCTGTGGAAGCTTGATCGGCTCCGCCAAGATTCTTCATTCAGGTCACGTACAGCACTCTTTATGACGTACAGAATGGTTGTATTATGGGTCAAAGAAGCCCCCTTACAACGCCCGCGGAGGTACAGGAGACGCCTCGTGTTCACATGATCACCGCCGCCAAACGCCTGCAACATGCTTTCACCGGCGACTTTGTAACAATATTTCGCAGCGAAGGGCTCTGCGCAAGGCCACCTGCCTTGCGAAACTGCGGGCGCGATGCGATGCACAGCAGTATGAAGTCGCTGCATTTTGGTGTGCTCGATTGTGTTTCGAGGCTTTGTTGCGCAGGGTCGGTAGTTCGGACCTCCCCACGCGAAAGCAGTGTTTTGGAAGGCGTCTCTTCTCCGTGAGTGTGTACCGCTCGCGACGGAACCTTCGCGGGGAAGAAAGATTAGCTGACGGTCTAGGACGACATACAGGGACATACTAAAGCGTTGCGTAGTGGGGGACGCAGCGGGCGTCATAATTGCGAAATTACGCGGCAAACCTAGCTTTCAGCGTTAAAAATTGCACCTTTTCCCGCCCTCCAGAAACCCGAAAAGTGTACTGGATTACTAATACATAGCCTTCGTTAAAAACACCCGGAAAAAGGATGTCCAATGCACTACCTTTGGCTCTGCCTGTTTCTCCCTACGTTTAGTATTTGGGCACGAAACTCGTGCAGCGAAGGATAGCTTACATTTATGACGAATCTCATACACATGTGGTTGTTCGAAGCTCGTTCACGTTGGCTGTCGAAATTGCCATACGGCAAACCCTAGCTTGTCAGCAAATTGAGTCTTTTCCGCTCAATATCGCCGAAAAATGTGTAGCTGCATTTAGGTATTACATAGCTGCGATAAAACGCGAATAAAAGTGCCAATGCCGACTTATCTTTTGGGCTCTGCTGTTCTCCCTACAGTTTAGTATATTGGGCACGAACTCGCGTGCAGGGATAGATAGTCTTACATTTGTAGATAATCTATACACATTCGTGGTTTGTTCGAAGTCGTGTGCACGTTGCGTGTTCGGAAAAATTGCAATACGGCCAAACCTAGCTCTCACGCAAAATTTGTCTTTTGCCGCTCAATAATCCCGATAAAAGTTGATACTGCATTTAGGTATACGTAGCCTCGTGTAAAACACCGAAAAAGATGCAGATGCACTTTTCTTTTGGCTCTGCATGTTCTCCCTACGTTTTAGTATATGGGCAACGGAACTCGGTGCAGGAGATAGCTTTACATTTTAGACGAAGATCTTATACACTGATGCGTTTGTTTCGAAGTTCGTTCACGTTGCGTGTCGCGATAATTGGCAATACGGCCAACCTAGCTTTCACGTAAAATTGACCTTTCCGCCTCCAGAAAGTCCGAAATAGATATATTTGAATTAGTATGCATAGCCTGGGTACAAACACCAAAAAAGGGGGTGCAGGATGCCTATCGTTGGCTCTAGCTGTTCTCCCTAGTTTAGTATATTAGGCCAGACGAAATCGCTGCAGGGAAGATAGCTTTACATTTAGACGAATCTGAGGGGACATTGTGGTTTTCTCTAAGTCCGATGACGGTTCGGTGTCGGCTGATAATTTGCAATACAGGCAAACCTTAGCTTTCACGTAAAAATTGACCTTTCTGCTCAGATAAACCCTAAATAGTGTACTTGAAATTAGTAGTAGCATAGGCCTCGTACAACACCGACAAAAGTGCCAATTACACTATCTTTTCGCTCTGCCTTGTTCTCTTGGCGTTTTGTATATTAGTAGAAAGCCAACTCGCTGCAGAAAGATAGCTGCATTTAGTGGGAATTTCAGAACTGCGGCACTTGTTTGTACGTACGGACGTTTGCGGGACAGAGAATTTCAGTACCGGCTTCAGGTATGTATAGTCTTGCCTACCCAGGACAAAAAAAGGGCCCAGTTACACTGTTTCGGCGCTGCTGTTATCCGTTAGTTCGACACATTTCCGGCAAACTACCTGTGAACAGACGAAAGTGAGATAGGCTCGGGCGTCTAAGCGCGGAAGTCTCGGGAACCATTATGTGTAGACGTCTATTCCAAAGACGTGCGACGAAAAAACAAATGATTTTCCTGAAAATTAGATTCGGACGATAAAAAATGTGGCTTTCACCGTGAAGCGAGGAAAGTTCATACCGGCCATTAGTATGTACAGTCCTGGTCCACCCGAAAACAACAGGCCCGGAAACCGATATGTTGTCGCGCTGCGGTTGCTCAGTGGGGTTTCGACAGCATTCGGCAACACGTATCTTGACAGACGAAGATTGCCACGGGCTGTAAAAAAGCGTAAGTTTCGATCATAGCAACGAAGTAAGAATTCGCGACAATCTTGTTCTCTACACTTCAGCACACCTTTTTTGTTACAGGCTTGCCTTGTCGACACAAAGCAAAGCATGCCATTGCATCAGATATTTGCCACTGCTTATGCGCGCTTCACTCGGCGAAAGCATGTGCGCCCCCCGTACACGCCTATCCCCGTACGCCGGCTCGGTATTGCGGTTGTTGCCGAAACCGTCGGGCCGCAGAACATAGGCAAGATTATCCGCGTCGTTGATCTTCTCGTTGTGGCGGCCGAAGGCACCCTGTACGCGTGGGGCCTGGGAAAGGATGTCCGAGACGAGCGAGTATATTGCGCGGTGGTGCGTTTAGACAAGTTTCTCACAGTAGTTCGACTCGTGTGGGGAATGGGGGGCTGGGGTCCTGCAAGTCTGTATGCAACACAGGCCGCAGGGGTGGCATGTCTACTATTCTTTATTGCCATCCGCAATTTCCGAAGAATCCAACAAATTCCTGGGGAGTACATAGTAAATTAGGGACCACATATTCGTGCTCTGCTAAAACAGCGTAAATATGTAGTTTTTTGTGTCGACCATAAGTCGCTTAACTATTGGCCCTAGTAATCATTGCGCGGGAGTCGGATTCTGCCGGGAGGAAGCCCTTTCCAGTACAGCCGCTACGTGCTGTTAGTATACATTGAACATTAGTATAGAGGTGCCCACCCGCCAAAAAAAATAGATTCAGTACAAGTATAAGACCACCTACAGTAGCACTTATAGTGTCAAGAGTTTTTCATCTGTTGTCTGGATCGCTCTTCAGTTCCGTTTGTTCGCTGTGCCTCGTTTCTTCTTATGAATGGTGAGCGGTATCGGGGCGGTGGGGCCGTGCAGAGGGGGGTGAGGCGGGGAGGAGCGGTGCATTCGATTATTTACGCGGGGAGATCGTTTTTTGTTATGGAGGTTTTTTCATGTACTGCAGTTTTCCGAAGAGCGGTGATTGATTCTAGTATTTCACTGGCACGACCTTACCTTGGTCTGTGCATTATTGATTCGCAGTGATGCCTTTTTATTGTTCGTTAGTTTTCCGTTGTGTCCCGTACGCTGCATCTTTCCCAGCAATGCCTTGTATACATGGGTAATATTACTATTATCCTCCGGTACTATACATTTGGATAATATGCATTTATGATATAGTACCAACTCCTGCTTGCTGTACGACGGTATTCGGAGTACGAAAGTATAATATGTTACAGTTAAACATCGCGTGGTCCTATACAGAGCGAAGAAACGAGAACAAGCGAGACATCCATCCGCGGTATACTGTACACTCTCTATACATCATGTACGGCCTACCGCGCGACATGACAATACCCCGTCCTGTATATATCGCCAGGGCTCGTCATGGATGTTACAATATGTTTCGGTCTGACTACTAGTACTAGACTTGCTACTCTGAACGAATAGACTGCACTTACTTTGCGGCTGTTAGTATCCGGATCCACAGGTATGCTTGGTAGGGGTGGTACCGTACGTAGAACACATACCAAAAGAGCGAACAAGTACAACCGACCACACCAGCCTCCCCGAAACCATACGTACCATTTCCTCTTTTGACGCACCTCCGCGCAGCAGCCCCGTCGACCTACCTGCGCCAGATACACCCCGCGACCAAAGAGCGCGGTACCACGCTCGTTAACACACGCTCCGCTGCAACTGTCAGGGGCTCCTCATCCCGCTCGCTGGACGAGGGGCGACACCATGCTTTCCATCTTCTCAAAAATGCTTCATGTGCATCGCCTCTGCGTTTCCTTTGGGGCTTTTCTTGCACAACCTGTCGGGAAGCATCTCGTCTCCTACTCTTCTTCCGGCTGCGGGAGAGGAAGCACCGCCCGAGAGGGAAGCCGACGGACCACCCTCGGCCTTTGAGCGCTTGGCCGCTTGCGACTGACCGTCGGCCATGATCAAGAGGATTGCTGGGGTGACGGCACCGTGTGTGTCGTGCTGCTACGTACTCGTACTGCTGGGAACTGGTGCATAATCACATCGGTCTTTTTTCAAGTTGTTTTTAAAAAATAGTTCGATTTTCACGGTACACCAAATTTCCCAAAAAAAATCAGAAGATAATTGCGAATAGACCGGTCGAAATAAGCACGCCGCTACTATACAAAACCGGGAGTCTTCGCTGAGGGAACCACCGCCCCCTTAACAAAATCACATACTTGGCACATACCCGGTGTGTACCAGTCTAGACAGACATTTCAACACCGTTGGAGTATAAATATAAACACCAAACGCCCCAGTCGCTTGCCGCAGAGGGGTACACCGCGTTCGGGCCTCTCGGCGCCCCCCCCCCTGGTGTTGCCGTGAGAGTACCACCGTTGTAGCCACCGCCGGAGTTGTTGACCCTGGAGATGTTTCCAGATATAAGTCCCCGCCTCGTCCGAGGGGTGTATTCATTATCTGACGTGATTTGATGGCAGTGCCGTGACAGTGCCCATGACAAGCCACAGCAATGTTACGGCAAGCGACGGCAGTGCTATAGCATACCACGGCAACACGCGGCAGTGCCCATGTCATGTCGTGGCAGCCCATGGCACTTGCCATCACAAACCACGGTACGACCGCGGCCACGGCAAGCCCTACCGCAAGCACCACGGCAACGCCACGGAAATCCCCTTGGCACACCGTGGTAAGCCCCACAGCAAGCGGGAAGCCCCACAGCGCGCCACGGCAGCTCCACGCCACGCCCGACGGACATCTCCACGACAATCCCCACGGCAGTCTCTACCGCAATCTCAATGACAACTAGCCACGGCTTGCCAAGCTTGACCAACTTGCCGTGGCTTGCCTCGGCTTGCCTCAGCTTGACCATGGGCTGCAGCTTGCTTCCGCCGACTTTCGTCTATTTCGTGATCTGCCGAACCTCTTCGTGTAGACTTTCGCCGTACTTCCATTCAGTGTAAGTGAAACGTGCTGTGCGTACGCCAGTTCTTGGGGAGGTAATCATAACACCTGCATGCAGATCATTCATGATGGGAGCCTCGCTCCAAGCTCCCGCCGTAACCCAACATGCACTGCAAAAAACACACATTGACTGCATTCTTCTAGAGCCCTCCACCCCAGCCTTCGGTGCTGGACAAGTGCACGACACGCTCACGCTCATGTCAAGTCCATGCACTGGCTGACCGTTTTACCAAGCAGCCTGCGGCCCTTCCTGGTAAGCCATCCTGTAGCGCTGTCCTATTCGGTACTCTCCTGGCGTGGCAAAGCGCCGAGGGTAACACAACAACCAATAGTGAGCTACGAGGTGAGTGTGGGCTTGTGTGGCCCACGCCCTATCTTTACGGGCAGGCGTTTATCTCCGGGTGAAATTCACATTTCCCCCTTTGATCATCACGCCGACCCCTTATCTGGAAACCCTCGGACCCATGAAAAACCGTCGTGACAATATTTCTACTACATTAAGAGCGTAGCGTCTGGAATGGACCAGGGCCTCCGGCGGCTCCTGCGAAGGGAAAGCTAGTTTCTGCACCTTGTGGATGGGAGCAGGGTAGACGCTGCTACGGTAGAGTTACATTATTCGTTTGACGAGGTTATTCTATTGAGGAGCTCTATATACCTAACCCAAAAACGGGGTTTAGAGGAAAATTTAAGGGCTACTCCATGAACAAACCCCCTTCGATTAGAAGACACATCTTGGCGAGAGCAAGCGACTAATACGAGAACTACTGTATACACTTTAAACGCCTAGATGTAAGTGCTCAGAACAGAGCCAAAAACTCCCACTTGCCCTTCGATCAGAAGACATCTCTTGGCGAGAGCACGCGACTAATACAAGAACATATCCCCTTCAAAACACCTTCTGCATGTGAGTGTCCAGAACAGAGCCAGAATCTCCCACTTCGCGTGGGCCAATATTGCGTGTACGACGTCCGATACGCTGAAAGCTCGGCTTCTGTTGTTTATCGTGAAGCACCCCCTGGCGATCTCGAGGCTACCTGTGGGGTACCAAATTCACATCATTTTAGGACGACAAGGCGCTCAAAAGCCTCGGGCAAGATCGGAGAGCACAACCCGCGGGTACCGCGGTGGCTTCAATTTCTCACCGCGTACCACTACACCCTGTCTGTGGAATATCGCATAGGCAGTGCCAACGGGAACGCTGACTCCCTCTCCCGCCTGCCCTTGCCCAAGACGGGGCACGACCGCAGCGACCCCCCGGCAGTCTCACTCCGTCCGACGAAGAACGCCTCTTCCTCATCCGCTCTTACGGCCTACTCCTTGGTGGACCCTCTCCCGTGCGTGTCGATTTGGGTGATCTGGCGCCCTCCGACCCAAGCTCAAGATTGGGTGGGCTCCCGGTCTCCCCACACGATTTCCGCGGTTCTGGCCAACACGGGCCCCGAATCAGGGTCGACGACCTTGATGCTCCTTCTGGTCCTTTCACGCATGGTACGGTAGAGGTGCCCCATTTTGGTTCTGAGGGTGATCACTTGAGGAACATTGTTTACCTCACCCCAACAAACTGATTTTACAGGGGAAAAACAAAAGTGCTCTACTGCTGTAACATACCTAACATACCCGATGGACAATCCCATGGCTCAAACTCCGAAATGAAAAATATCGCAACAACACAAAAAAGGACCAATTCCGACGATTTTGGCCTAAGGAGCCCCCGTCATTCAGAAAAATATTCAGTCAAAACAACGCCTGCTACGTAGACGATAGAGGTATACCGTTTTTTGGCTAAAAATGTTTCTGAATGGAGGCGCTCCTTAACCCAAAATCGTCGGAATTGGTCCATTTTTGTGCCGCACTGTTTTTCGTGGTATCGTTATTACGGGGGACCATAGTAAATTCTAGTAAATAGGACCAATTTTTGTTAGGAAAAATAGTGAAATACATAGGTTTTTGTGTTTACCGTAGGTCCTATTTACTAGTGTTTACTATGGCCCCCCGTAATAGGCCATGGGATTGTTCACCGGATAGCGCTTATGGTTACCTCCCCGAAACAAGTTTTGAGCGAGGTATAGAGCTGCTCAAGTGACCACCCTTAGAAGGCAGAAAAAAAACATGGCGCACCTCTACCTTAAGCTAGCATGCATCAAAAGGTTCTCCCTCTATCGTAGCTGGCGCTCCTGCCGGGGAAGAGGTCGTCGCCCGTGCTCCCTGTGCTCCCCTTCACGTCGCGTCTCCAGGTCCCGACTGGGTTTTTCCTGTCGACACATGTGCCAGCGATTCCCTCGCCGCTTCCGTGTTCGTAGTGCCCGCTGTACCTCCGCCAACCTCAGCTGATGGCATGGACCTTGGCCAACACGCCACCTCCTCCTACAGTAGCATTCCCCACCACCCACCGCCGGCGACGCGCCGAGCTCCGGCGCGGTAGCGGTCCCTGTTTCACCCGCGGTCGCCCTTGGACGATATAATACTACTGTAATGGACGCTTGATACGATAGAGGTAGCAAGGTATACCGTTTTTTGGCGGAAACGTTTTCTGGTCGACGGGGCTCCATCACATATATAACCCAAAAACATCGGAAATTCATTCTTGTGATGCAATATGTTTCATTAAATACTTCAGCCATGGGATTTCTCATCGGGTCGTAGCATTTTATTTTTCTCCAAAACCAGTTTTTGACTACTGCAGGTATAGAGGTCCTCAAGCGGCCACCCTCAGAAAATCATGGTGCACCTGCATGCAGGCAATCATAGCATGCGTTCTTGGCCAAAGAAGCCTCAGGAAGCATCCCTTCGCCTCTCTAGGATCAGCGCGAGCACTTATACCAGTTTTTTTTCTCGTTTTCCCTTCGCCTTTCTCTGCCTTTCTTGTGTCGGGTGAGTTATCTCTTTGACACGAATTTGTACCGTCATACGGGTTTCCCAATACCTCCTTCTGACCATGCCGCCCCTGCGTCCCCCCTCCGCCTTCTTAGTATATCTGAGCAGGCCGAGGTGATAGATCTTGTCCTTCAGCTCGACCGCTTGCTTTCCACCATATTCCGCGCGACATTGCATAGATAGATAGATGGCCCGCGACGATGGCTGCCATTTACAAGTCTGTTTTCATAATAAGGTGTTTGAGTTCAGACGTTAGTCCGTTGAGCTACTGGTAAAAACTTTAACCAATCGCCTACTACCTAAACTACACCTTTACAATAATCTCTCCCCTTGAAACAGACCGGATAACATCATACTGGTCGACGCGTGCCACCAACTCGCGTTCTCCAATTTCCGAGAATTCAGAGGGTCCAGAGGTATGTTTTTCACATTCTTGACCTGAGGAAATTGGGTTTTCTTTAAAAAGCGTTTTCATGGTGGACGTGAGATTCGAACTCACGACCACTACAACCCATGCCCTGCCGTCGACGCCAGTGTAAAGAGATAAAGAGGTTCAGACGCGTGCTACGATAGAGGTGTATACCGTTTTTTTGGCTGATTTTTTATTTTTTTTCCTTAACCCAAACTCGTCGATCGTTATTTCTTGTGTTGAAATACTTTTCGTTGTATACTCAGGGTCGTTCTTATCGAGCAGCGTTTTTTCCATACTTTCCAATATTTGTTTTAAAAAATATATATGAAAACTTGGGAATCTTGGAAATAATGGAAATTTTGGAAACTCTTCAGAGGGCAAAATGTTTGGAAGGCTTCACGTTCCAATAAATGGAAAAAAAACCGGAAAAAATGGAAATAATTTAAAAATACCCCGAAACAAAACATGGAAATTTCGGAAATTTATGGCTCCGATAAAAACGACCCTTAGGCCGTGGGATTATTAGTCGGGTAGCACTTTTATTTTCTCCCGAAATCAGTTTTTGGGTGAGGTATGGATGTCCTCGGGTGACCCACCCTAAGGAAATACAGGGTGCACCTCTACCTACCGTACAGCATGCGCCGGTATGGACCTAGGGACCGACTACTACTACTACTACTGCTGCTGCTGCTATGCAGGTGTGGAACGGCGTTGTGAAGCGCGGCCGCATCTCCGATCCAATCTCCGAATCCTCCAGATGAGCTTGGTTCCTGCTCGATTGTTCTGCGAATCTGCTTATTATTCGACCCTTCAGGGTGGGCCAGTGTTATGGTATCCCCTCTTTCCTGTTGCTGCGTTAGGGATTTTAGCAAGTATTCCCTCATTTCACCTGGCAGGCGTTATCGACTCTGCCTGGGGGATGAACCTCTCGCCCCTTTGATCAGAAGATACCTCGACGAGAGCAAGCGACTAGTGTATATCCTTGAAGCACTCTTCTTGTGTGAGCGGCCAGCACAGAGCCAGAGGACGTCTGTATACTCGTAGCATTATTAGTGTCGGTCCCTAGGTCCATACTGCTTTGTTATCTCTTTACAATAAAGTCATGCGGTCCGCTCAATGATTTTGCACCGTCAGCCGCAGAAACTTTGTAACCTTTTTGTTTTGGCGATGAGTTCATCAGGTAGGTGCAAAATAAACAGCGACAACAAGCAGCAGGTTTTTTTTTTTTCGTTTTTCCCATTTACCTGGTATTTGTTTTTCTTGGATTTCCTGTCGCAAGTCTCAAGTCGTGTTTATACAGACGTATTTCACCAGGTATTGTATACTGAAACTGTGTACTATGCATGCATCTGAACGTGTTCGTCCGACGGGGAATTTTTTCGATGTTTCACTGTTTTATCGCAATACGGCCGTGTGATACGGACTACAGGAACTCACAGCTGACGTAATTATAATAGTCATATTTACTTAATAACAATTGTGTGTGTTCTTCACATTTTAAACCGTTCCTCCTGTTATTTCTACCCCTCAACATCCAGCACACACGCAGCACAGAGTGTCCGTGCCGATTCTTCATCGCGGGAGGCCTTTCAGGTCGGCTTTGATCACAGCACTACCTGCGTTTCCGTTCGAGTGTCTTTCTTTGCGCTTTTCCCGGCTTTTTAGCCTAGCAACTTAGAGGTGTGGGAGGGGTTTTGAGGAGCCGCATCTTCGACTCATGTTCTAATTCGGGGAACTGGGATTTCCCCGTTTTTCCCATATTTCTGCATATACGGCTCATCAGGGTGGGCTAGTGTAATGGTATGGGCTAGGAAGGCCGGTAATTACCTCTGCATAGGTAATTGATCCGTTTTCGTATAACTTGGATGGCATTCGTATTCGGTATTCGGGGTATTTATAGCATCTGTGGGCCATACTTGAAGCCCATCCCGAGCAGATGTCATCTGGCTCGGGGATTAATAAAAGCTGCTTCTCTTCTACGCTTGACTCTACGGAAAGTGAGTAACACCAAGGATGCTTAATAGACAAACCTGCAAGGGGATACTCTGTGTCTCACCCAGTCTTATCACAGTGTGCTGTTACATACCGAGAATCACGCCCGTTCTATTTTCCGTCTTGTTTCAGATTATAGTATTTGGGTCATACTTTCCAGGTATATAGTACCAGGTATTAATTTTGGAATTGATTCGTATTTTTAGTGTGTAAGTATACTACATTTTACATATGATTGGCGTCTTGTTTCGGTGAGAGCAGGGTTTTGTTCTGCGCATGTCGGGCGTTTCGTTAAAGATTTGCGATGCTGTTTAGCCGTATGTATGCTGGATATTTTATACTTTTGATATTGGGATACCAGCGGTGCTTACTGATTCATATACATACTTACGTGAGCGTCGCCTGTTCCTATGCACAATATCAGGAGGTGCAACCGGCCATTCTGGGAGTGGCGCCGCTGGCCAGGCTTGGAGTGGCGCGGCCACGCAGGTTGGGGATAGCGCCGCCGGCCGGCTAGTCGTGGTTGAAGCAGAGCAGCAGTAAACCTCCACGTCCTTTCTCCAGATAATAAATCGCGTAGTCGGTCGGTATTGCTCGTCATAAATTTATGGGTGCCGCTGTATGCTCTACTGTAGAGTATAAACTTGTTGGTATCACTCAGAGTTTGGCGTTTTGTTAGGGGACGTAGGACTCGTAGGTGCATGTGTTTTTCATGAAAAATACGATGGTGATCTCGGGTGCTGTGTACTGGCAGTATACGGGCACTCAGTAAAAGTGACCAGGTAGCATACAACCAGCGCTCGCAATCAAAAAATATTTCCGAACTATTAAAGAGGCCGGAAAAGGGGTTCGATGATGCGATGCACGGTGCCGCGGCATTCTGAATAAAATGATCACGCAGAATTTCGCGTTTTTTGTTGGACGGATGGATGTGGTGTCGTTGAGTTTGTTGTTTATAGGGGACGGAAAGATGGGACCTTGTCGTGGACGCTACGTCCAGGTATATCATAGAATGCCATGTTAGTATTTTAACGCGGTTTTTCGCGATTATTCGAATATTAGGCGTTGGATGCCACATTTCATAGCATATCTGAAAATGATGTCAGCTGTGTCCAGGGGACGGATCTATGTCGTGTGAGATGTTTGTATAGACGCGATCGTGTGTGTTGGTAACCTCTGAAACCAGTGTTATGGCTCCCACTTCGCCGCCACAACTTTTATTAGTTACACTTCGATGTAGTTTCCTTGAGAGCCGTGTAGGGTATATAAGGTGTATGGTATCACGCTGGGTTTGGCGTTTGTCGGAGAGCTGTTGTGGCTTTTGCGGAAATGTGATCGTGTGTTGATATATAGCCTCGGGTATGAGTTGTGTTCGGCACTGCCACCGCAACTTAAAAACATTTTATGTGTGTTTTGAGTGTTGTTGTACTGCGTATGCAGCCCACAAACATTGATAATATATACTTTTTTGTATGATCCATCTGTGATTTTATTGGTTGCGGAACGCAAATTAATTTTTCGTGGGTTAAGAAAACAAATATTGCGTGCAACAGTATTACCTCGAATGTCTCCTGTTAATACCGAAGAGGCGTCGTGCTTAAATTCCTTGTAACGGTTACAACAACGACAATGCCACCACTCTTCCGGTTATATGAAAAACAACATCGATAAGGTTGACAATCTTCAGGGTACAAACCCTGCTTATTGTAGTCATCTCCAGGGTACGAACATCGCCCAGGTCCACACCCCGCTAACCGTAGTGATGACGCTAGGTCCGACCTTGGCTAAGGCACTGACCTCGGGAAAGTTGAAATGAGTACGACCGTACCGGCTACACAGATAAATCAGGGGACTACCTTTCCAAGTATACACCTTCCGGAAGGTCGAAATATTTTCGACTTTGGCGAATAGCCGAATGGGCCGACCTTGGCTAAGGCACTGACCTCGGGAAGGTTGAAATGAGTACGACCTTTCCGGCTACACAGATAAATCAGGGGACTACCTTTCCAAGTATACACCTTCCGGAAGGTCGAAATATTTTCGACCTTGGCGAATAGCCGAATGGCCACATGTGTTACTTTTCTTTAACCAATCATATCGTCCGACTCGCGCCTCGCTGGTCGATTCGATTCTGGTGTTGTTCCTACAATTATGATATGATACGGCGAATTCGATCCTTCGTCCTCGAATACTAAATGAATGACTGAATGTCCCGGATACTGTAATACCCCTTTTCTGGATAGTCGTTCCGCATCCTCATATTCCTACACTAAACTTCTAAGCAAGTTTCTTTCGACTCTCCTATGCTTGGACGCATGTTGTACGGCTCGATAACCCGAAATACGTAAAGTCCGTCTCCTATTCTCGGTCGTCTCTGAGACGTGACCACGACCCGATATGTTTCGTTGCCTTTTCCTTGGACACCACCTTTTCATTTCGTCTCGATTCGAATATGTTCACTCTCTCGTCAAACCGTCATTAGTATACTCCTTCGAACCCGTTTCTTATATCACGTCAAACCTCCATTGTACCCATCGCTATTGACTTCTTATAACACTCTCTCTCCCTAGCTTTTAGTAGTGAACATAGTGTTTTTACTACTCAAAAGCAACAACCGACCAGTACGTAAGAAGTCGTGTCAATAACCCTCAACTTTTAACAGGCGATAGTCAAAATTGAGTATTACTCAAACGTTTAATGAATTCCAAAAATCCCAGAACCCAATTCACTCAAAACCTGGCTTCTCATGTTAAACCCTAAAAACGCGTCAACATAATCGAAACCCCATCCTACTATTTTTCTCTACTAGTTCTCAACCTCCTTCGCAACCTGACGGCAATCAGGCTTTTTAAGCCAATCTTTCCCCGTCATTCTTCCGCCACCTCCCTTTCCTCTAAATTAAAACCTGTCCGTGAAACCATTGCTGGAACAACGGCCCTATAGTATTCTCTAAACGGCGACTCAGGCGCAATTCAGTAACCAAGTTATGCCCCTCGAAGTCTGGTAGAGTGAAAATCTAGAAATTACCTTTGCAGCCAACACAGAGTCAATCGTCGAATACTTCCTAATTAAACCTTCCCCGAGCTGTAACTCTCAACAAAATGTGACGGTGTCGAAGTTATCTGTTCCAATCCCAATCGATCATATCCCGAACGGCTGTTTCAACAAAAGTCTGGTGGTGTTGGCCCAACGGTTCCAATGTATCATTTATCCCGAACGGCTGCTTCAACAGAAAACTGGGGGTGTTGATGCAACGGTTCCAATCTATCATTAATCCCGAACGGCTGCTTCAACACAAATATGGGGGTGTTGATGCCACGGTTCCACTGAAACACCATAGTTCCATCCAACAGGCCTACCCCGAACCCATGAAAACATTTCCTCAAACAAACAATTATGGCGGCGTAGGGTAATCGGATGTCCCCGGCTGCTTCAACATATTCTGGGGGTGTGGTGATGCAAGCGGTTCCAATCAAAAACCATAGTTCCATGCAACAGGCCTACCCCGAACCCATGAAAACATTTCCCCAAACAAACAATTATGGCGGCGTAGGGTAATCGGATGTCCCCTTCGGGTCGAACGTTGGGGATGCTTCCTAGCCGCCGTCGTCCAATATCCACCATGACATACTTGCGAGCTCCTTTACGCCTGTCGTCAATATAGTCTGCCGGTTTCTGATGCTCTGGAGTAAACACGTAACCTGTCGGGCAGTAAACAGTGCTACGCCAACGATATTCCGCGCGTTGTGCGGCGAGGCGTTGGTACGTTCGGAAACGCCTGTTATCGGCTCCTACGTCGTTGATGATAAAGCTTCGGCTCACCAACAAAACATTATTGACATAATAATGCTGATCTATATTCACATCTAAAATCGACGATTCGTACGATAATAATACTTGAGTTCGTTAAACAAATCCTGGAATGGATCTGGAAAGTCGAACGATACCCTATTGTCGATCATAGTACTTGAGTTCGTTTAAAAATCCCTGGAATGGATCTGGCAAGTCGGACGATACCCTCTCCCTCAGCGAAAATGGAAGCGGGAGCGAAATCAGCGGCAACAAAATGGGATTTTGCTTTTTTTTTCGCGGCTTGACACGCTACTATACGACCGTCTATCTACCATTCGGATTTCCCCCTCGCTGACATACCGACCTGCTAAACGTATCGTTCGACCGATGCCCGCGTACGACATCGATCGATGTTATGTTGGGTGGGACGGTTACGGAAACCGACTGTAGATTCTACCACATTATCCTACACTAAACGTGATCTATACCCTAGATTGTGTCAGGAACCCCGATGAGCTGCCGGTTATCCAACTGATTGATCGATAGAGACAATACTGGCCCTCATAGTGTTTTCCGGGGACAGACTAATATTATTCAAAAGGGAAAGAGGCAGTTGACATCCACGTGTATCAACCACCACATCTGTCGGACTCCAAGGTTCCAGGAGCCGAGCAAAATATAACCCCGTCGATACTGGGCAACTGCTGCGTGTTTCGATGAAAACAATGATCAAATATATGTTGACCATTGACGCTCACAGACGCGCTGAACTGCTGACAGCGAAACAGCGCCCGATGCAAGCATACTCTCGAAACATCAATACGATACAAACGACTGCGGGGAACCCGTAGATACCAAAGCTTTGCTAGCCCACGAGCGTCTCGCATGCGGTCCTGCGTGTACTTTGACGTGGGGTGTTTGGTGAGATAGGTTCATTTTTAATACCCCCCCGTCTGAAACGGTGAAATTCTGTCAAAACAAACAACACAAACTGGGGTGTCTATCACAGACCTGTCTATCACAGACGGGTTTCGGGAGTCTGCATCCTCATGCTGAGACTCTGACCACGCTGGTAACCAAACCGACCTTTCTGTTACAACCGACAAAGGTGGCGGCTTGCCGTCCCCACCGATTGAGAGGATGTGCGTACGACGTTTAAGCGACAGCACAGGGGATTTCGTCGGCGCTACAAGCTCGACCAACTTGGAAACATACGTGGGTGTCGCGCCGCCTGCTTCAGCGATCAGCGACAAGGGTGCAACTCTCTAGGAATTTGAAACTTCTCCGCAATCAACATTACTCTACAGTTCACCGACACAAGGACCTTTGCCAACAGCCCTTGTTTTCTGGCCCTGGATAAGGGAAGGGTGTAATGGGCGAAGCCAGCCTCATGCGTGGCTCCGCGCTACCAATCACACCCAACGGTGTCGTGTGTACAAACGTCCGGGGAGCATCCAATTCCCCTCCTGAGTTGCTACAATCATTAACCTGGTCATCGAAACATGGCTCATCCATGCTCCGATCTAAAGATGCTGGTAAACGTAAGTCATGACCCCCGTGTTTACCGGCGTCTCGTTGTGCAACAGAAAATACCACTATATTCTCGGTGGGTTGGATATTTCCGCTACACCGCGTAAAAATTCGTACTGTACCATGCTCGGACAATCTGATAGATTTGCTACACTTTGGTTCGGGAGGTATCGCATCACCCTTCAAAAAGGGTCAATACGACAAAACACGAACCGGGGAGTCTACCCTACAGGCCTCGGCAGGCAGACAGCGGGTGGTAAAAGGAGGTCCGGTTACTTCGCTGTCTTCTAAAAGTGGGAATATTGCCGAAGGTGCCGCTGACGTAGGTCGGCTGCCTACGTCGTTGGTATCCTATGGAGACCGACTACCCGTGGACGAGCGCATTTGGCTCGTGTTTGCGAAAAACAAATAATTTGTTTCGCTGAGCCCATAGCTTGCGACTGTAAGGTGGTGTGAACACTGGCGGGTATGTATGTACCACGTTGATCGCTACTCGTACGTCATAGCAACGCACGGAAGGACTCGTATCGCCTAACGAGTGATAAAACCAACGCGCGGACGGACGCGCTGGAGTGAGAAGCCGCTAGCAACGGAAGGCAAGGCTGCGGAAACCGAAAACGAGGCAGACAATTGAGCGCAAACTGTCGTGTGCTGCGATACAGCAGCAGCAGAAATCAGCGCATCAGCAGTACTGCTGTACTGCGGTATACAGCAGTAGTATACAGCGATATTATCAGAAATGTCAAAACGGCGCAATATACAACCGTGATGAAGATGGCTACAAATCGGAAATGGTCACTCGCTTCCCCGACAGGGACTCCAAGCGTCTGCAAGCACACACCCGAAAATATAGTATCCATGAAGACGCCAATGTAATAACAAGTGGACTCGAATCGCTCGGTCTGGCGAGTCTCACCAGCGAGGCACTGTGGCCTTGCTAGCTGTCCACTAAAAGGTGATCACAAACCGGAGCAGGTTCTTCCGTCTTTTACACGTGTACAATATTATGCATTACTGCTTGGAGTGTTATGAGATGAGATCGACAAATCCTGTGTAATTGAGATGTTTTCATCCTTCTTCTTTACTGGCCGCCTACAAATCCTTTCATACTGACTGCACTCGCCTGGCCCTCGCGTACATCAGTCTCATCCGACCCCGCTGGCTTGCCATCTCGTCGTTCGATAAGAGACGACTCCAGGCTAGCGAACTTCTGAACTCCTGTGAGCTTGCCGTGCAACACGAGGCACACCAATTTATCTCCTACGACATCTCCATCCTCTATGTTACTTTTCTTTAACCAATCATATCGTCCGACTCGCGCCTCGCTGGTCGATTCGATACTGGTGTTGTTCCTACTCTTATGATATGTTGTTGTCTTCACATTAAACCCGTTCTTTCTACTCAACCACATCAGTACACCCAGTGCCGGTCCTGATTTCCAGTCCTAGAGAGATACAAAGTATGTGGCCACAGACTGTGAAACAGAGAAAAACCCAAACAAAATAAACGCAAATTAATGGGTAAAGCAAGGGAGATGCGTAACGTACCGGGTACGAGAACACAGCGACACGAGCCGAACAAAAAAATAAGAACAAAAAGACAAATAAACAAATTATGAAATTAAACAGAATACAAATGACGCAGGGAGACAGAAGCGCCCCTAGAAGAAAAGCACACGTGCCCAAGAGGAACAGATAACTGCTGCACGGGCGAGACAACACGAAAAAAAAGGGAGACACCGCCATAGGGCGGAAACAAAGGGAAGAACAAGGCAAAAAAAAGCAAGAAAGAAGACACGAGAGAGGAAAAGAGAAAAATAGTTGTCAAGGCAAGCTCAAGGCGATAGTAACAACAAGTTCCCGTCTCTGCTATAAAAACTGATACGGGAACCATGTCACACCTTCTGCCATCTCATTCCCACTCTAAAAACAAAAACGGTGTCAAGAACCGGTGCTACCTCTGCCGCGCCCCCCCAGTGAAAACATCAACAGGAAACAAATAATAGAATTCAAGGACTAGTCGAGCCGATATCTTGCCACACGATCTACCATTTCGTTTTTGCATTCGTCGACAGCTGTATCAGTACGGCCGCCCCTGCCATTCCCCCCCTCTCCTTGTCGCCTCTCTTGGCGTCCTCAGCTGCATGCCGTAGCCAGCTCCTCTCCGCTTCGGCCCTGTGCCACCTCGCCATGAAATGGTACGCCGCCTCGCCAACCCCCCGATACCACACCCCCCCCCTTTTAGCCGCCCTCGGTTATAGTACCGTTTCTGCTCCGAACAGTAAAGGGGAGCTTTCTGTGAGGCCCTCTGTCGCTCGAAAAACCCTGAGGTCATCTGCTAGACATTGTGCCCAGTTTTTTTCTGGCCGGCCAGGCCCCGGGTTCGTCCCACCGGCGATCGTCCCAAACACCACCAGCCTGGTCTGCCGCTCATTGGTCGTGCGCTGTACGCCCCCCGCAAAGAGGAGGCGTCGTTTGCGGATGGTCGTCTCAACGCTCTCGCATTGTGCCTTCTTGAGAGCCTTGGCGTACGACATGAGATGGTCGGCGCGTTGTCGGCGCTGGAAACCAATGAGCCGTAGGAGGAATTTGTGGTGTGCCGTTCGGAGCTCAGCGAAGTGCTCCTGGCCAAGGGTCCACGTCACACACCCGTACAGCAGTGTCTCCATTATCTCGGCCTTTAGCATGCGCACCTTTAGAGTGAACGAGGCATCCTCCATATCATACAGCTCCCGCTTGAACGGATTGTAGCATGCCCATGCGAGTCGGGTGCGTCGTTTGATATCCGGCATAATGTCGGCGCTTGCGACGATAAGACCGCCAAGGTACGAAAACTGCATTGTCTGTTTATACCTCTGGCCCGCTGCTTCGATGACGAGCGTGAGGTCCGGAGTGCTTGGTTTGGTGTCCGCAGTAGCATAGTCTCCGTTTTCTTTTCGGATACGGTGAGACCAGCTGCTTCGAAAACGGTCACAATAACGGTCATCATCTTCGCAAGCCCTTCCGCCGATTTAGACACAACGCCTGCATCGTCGGCGTCCAGCATACCCCATATTGCTCTCCGTACACGTGCTAGTGGGTCCTCCCTCACTCCGTCCCCCCCGAGGTCCTCCTCGAGGTGAACCAGGTCCCTCAAGATGTCTGGGTCCTTCACTAACGTATCGCACGGCGTGTATCACAGCAGCGAAGAAGACATTGAACAGAAGCGGTGACAGCACACATCCTTGCCGCAGTCCCTGGAGTGACATCGAACCATTCAGAGTGACTCACCGTCATCCGTACGCACGCGAGCTCGCAGCCCTTCGTGGAATTGGCGGATAACGGTCAACATCTTCTCTGGTATGCCAAAGCGTGCGAGTACCACCCACAACACTCTCGGTCGACGGAGTCTTAAGCCTTCTGCAGGTCAATGAAGCACATATCGCGAGGGATTTGTTTGGCTCGTCCGTGTTCTTGCAGTCGACGCACGACGAATAGCATGTCGACTGTTGATCGTGCTGGACGAAAGCCGCACTGTTCCTCGGGGAGTATCCCTTCGGCCTCGCAGTAATTGCTGAGGCGTGACGCGACCATTTTCAGCAATACTTTGCCTGAATGGGAAACAAGCGAAATCCCTCGGTAGTTGTTGCAATCGGATCGATCCTTCTTTTTATGAAGGACCTTAATGGTCGCATCTTTCCATTGCTGGGGGGCGTCACCCGTTCTCCACATATTGACAAAAGCAAGTTGTGTAGGTACCGGATAAATTCGGGGTGGTCCAGTTTCAGCAACTCGGCCGGAAGGGAATCTGGTCCGACCGCTTTCCAGTTTGGCATACCCCGGACTACCGTGGCCATGTCATCCATGGTCGGTTCATCTCCAAGCGATGGTGCCAACGGTCGCTGTGGAAATAGGGCGCTGATTGTTGGGTCAAGATTAGGCGATTTCGCGGTCAGAAGAGTGCCGGAAAACCCCGCCCAACGTTCAAGAATGCGCACCTTGTCCCTTAGTAGTGTGCCATCCTCGTCCATGATGAACTGTTCGCTTCTCGCTCTGCGACCGTCCAACCCCACCGTGCCCTTCAGGTGCTGATATGATACGGCGTATTCGATTCTTCGTCCTCGAATACTAAATGAATGACTGAATGTCCCGGATACGGTAAATCCCTTTTCCGGATAGTCTTTCCGCATCCTCATATTCCTACAACAAACTTCTAAGCAACTTCTTTCGACCCTCCTATGCTTGGACGCATGTTGTACGGCTCGATAACCCGAAATACTAGGGCTGTGAGTTGGCTGACTAATAGTTGCCAGCTAGTTATTAGCTGGCTAGTTTTTTAAGTTAGTTGCGGCGGTGCCAACTATCCAACTATTTTTTGGGGGGCTTCATATGCTTGTAGGAAGGCTTGTTTGGTACGGGGTGCGCATTTCTCGGCGTCCCCAAGCAATACCACCACGCACAGAGAGAGGTCGTCCACAACTCATGGCGCGTCAACCCATCGCCATCGACGGTGTCGGTGCCGATGGCAGGGCCGAGGGTGCCGGCACCGCTGAGCCTGGCCTGTCGACGGACCATGGCGGCGATGGAGTGTCCGACGAAGATGTGACTGTACCGAGCGCTCCTCCGAAAGCGAGTGCACGCGACAAGGTAGCGGTTCGCTACCGCGTACAGAAGGAGCGCCGGCTGTCCAAGCTCCCCAAACGGGGACAGGGATTCATACTTTGATGCGAGATGATTTGCGGGGTTCTGCATCTTTGTAGTCCATCTGGGACAATATTCCCAATGTATTCCCCGGACCCTTGGTAAGGTACATGTTTCTCAGGATGTGTTGAGCTGTTCGGAAATCTGGAGGCACCGTCAGAAAGCTCAACGCTGCGCGCAGCTTCTCACGATTTGTGTTTGTTTAAATTAGATTAATTCGCCTCTTTCATGCAAAAAACGTATGGACAAGCCCCTTGTTTCCCTGGGCGTAATGCTTTTCACACCCAAATTCTGAGCACTGATTTGGGGAGCTATGATCATAGGCCGCCGACCATTTTTTTCGCAATGAAAAAATAGCTTTTGAGGGAGATATGAGGGAAACAATGTATACAGAAGGTCATTCCCCCCTGGTTACTACGAGTACTGTTTGACAAATTGTGCGATATACAAATAGAAAACGGCAAACGATTGCTCTCGTCCACACCTCCAGGCCGTTTTTTTTCGTTTGCAGCAATACGAAATTGCGTGAGATATTCATAATTTTGCCCAAAATGACTGATTTTGGTCGATTTTGGTCAGTCTTGGAGAAATGTTTTTTTATGCATTGTTGCGTAACTACTTGAATTTAGTGTGGAAACGTATTTTTCTTTCTCGTTCTCAGCATCGATTCTTCTTGTCTTTGCGGTCACGAATATGGAGTATCATTATAAATAATGTTTTTTTTCATGAGTTATTATGACTATAAAACGTCATTGGAAATATTTTGTGCCGGACGGACCACACGACGAGTATACAGTAAAAGGTTGAACTCTGGTCTTACGGTTCATGCGGTCAACTGTGATGGCGGGACTATTACTATAATAATACAAGTATGTCTCTTGTCATGAGTGTGTCAACTGAATGATGAGCACCTCTGGCTCGGGTGTTCGAGCGATGCTCGCCCTGAGTTGTGTGTCGATCCCAGTTTTCTAGTGTGTTGATCGATCCCAGTCTATTTTGTGTCCTATTGTTAGCTTGTACTGGTGATGTGCTACTGCTTGCCGCACGAGTATTTCTTATTTAATTTTTTGAGATGAAGTTTAGAAATATACCTGTTTCGTAATCAAAACCAGAGATAAACTTGGCCCATATCATGCTTTTTGTGTGGAAAATGAAGCAAAATAGCGTACGTATTGTTTTTCCTCCGGCGGCGCCTTCAGCGGGATCCTCCGGAGGCGCCTCCGGCCGACCCTCCGGGGTCGCCTCCAGCGGGGCCCCCTCGGCCGGGGGGGGCTTTATTTAGTCGACTAGTTGGCTGGCTAGCGCCAGCCAACTAGTCAACTAAAGTCAGTTAGTTGGCTGGCTTCTCCATCCAACTAATAACAAGCCGGGAACTCCAGCCAACCCACAGCCCTACGAAATACGTAAAGTCCATCTCCTATTCTCGGTCGTCTCTGAGACGCGACCACGACCCGATATGTTTCTTTGCCTTTTCCTTGGGCACCACCTTTTCATTTCGTCTCGATTCGAATATCTTCACGCTCTCTCGTCAAACCGTCACTAGTATACTCCTTCGTACCCGTTTCTTATATCACGTCAAACCTCCATTGTACCCATCGCTATTGACTTCTTATTGTTAGCATATGGACGTTGAGATCCATACGTATCTATTGTGATGTGCAGTCACTACGCACTGATACGAGTATATGAGTATCTTAGTCTAGATATTCGGGAAATTACAATATGCGGATAGATTACGAGTTTGTCTTACTCGTAGTGCGCCACATTGTATGACCCAAGCATCTTCATCAGGAACGATGCTGAGAACGTTGCTATAATGTTCCTATAATATTGTAGAGAACATTACAGGGAACAGTACCAACTACGGTAGAATGTAACTGCCCGTAGCATGGGCATTGTACCGGGATGATCAGGTGC